>PITA01032639.1:0-13717 GCA_004023965.1 Spilogale gracilis
GCTCCGCTCTTTACTCCGTCATTTTGCTTTGATTATGGAATCAAATAGAAACATCTTCAATGTCATTAAAATAACAAAGGCAGTTATGAACCATGTTTTCTCCCATAAAGAATATTTTCTGATTTAGTGAAAGAACATTTCAATGAAGTCATTACCTCAGTTGGCCGAGTACCTAGGGTTCCCCGCGTCCTTCACCTTTGCTGGTCTGGAATCTGACCTCAGATCTAGTTTTACAATCTTTTCTCCCGCCGTGAAGCTGTGTTCCTAGCGAGGTGTTGAACCAAGCTCCCCACCAGGCAGCTCATTTTTCTCTTTGATTATTTTGCTTTCCAAGAATCTGTGCCGCTTTTATCTCCTCATCTGGCCAAGGACAAAATAAAATATCATTTCAGTCATGTTCTGGGTCTAATTAGAAATGAAATGTCAATAAAAAGCTTTTATTCATGTAACTCATCATATGCAAAGTCTTTCCAGGAAATTTCTAGTGGAATTACAAGATACAAAATCTTGTACATAGATTCGGAGTATGAGGACGAGAAGTCTGGCCAAATTCTCCCCCTTTCACAAATTCTCCTGTGATGTTCTCCAGTTATAATGAACACATCAGCCACTTTTAAATCATTTTTTATACTTGGGACACCTGGCTGGCTAAGTCGGTGGGATGTGCAACTCTTTATCTTGTGGTTGTAAGTTCAAGCCCCACCCTGGATAGAGAGATTAATAAAAAAAAAAAATGTAAAAAAAAAAAATAGCTTTTTCTACCTAACTTAAAGACAGTGTTAATATCATGTATATCTGTGTATAAATAGACTTATTCTTCCTGCCAACTGCCACATATAGAGTTCTATAAAGATTTTATTAAAAGTGAGCATATATATATATACACATTTGGAAATATTATCAATGAAGAAATGAATAATGTTTGTAGTACTCTCGCGTTGAAGCCCTTCCAAGGTAGATTTTAATTAAAGCAACATAACTGGATAAACACATCCCAGTGAGATTGTGTACTTTGATCTTTTCATATGGCATCTGAGCAATTTCTGTTAATGAGATTCATATTTTGTAAAAACCTTTCACACTATCCATGGCATACCCAAACTGTAGGAAATGTTTCATTCTCACATTTAATTTTCAATACTTTTTTTAAAATATTCAATACTTTTTAAAATTTTTTCAATACTTTTTTTCTTAAAGTTTACTTTGTAAGTATATATATACACTGAACATTTATCTTTAGTATACATATGGCATTATACAGATACATGTATCAGTAGATAATGTATTATAACTATCTGTAGATAGAGATTATATTTACATTATATAATGTATGGAATAGTATATATAATTATAAATATGTGTCTGTAGGCATATCACTAAGTGTATCCATATAGCTCTATGTCTATCTCTCTATGTAAAATCTTCCAATCTGTCTTTTTTACAAAGGCTTGATTGAAATAACCAGTGATGAGTGAAACACTGTTCATTTTGAAGTCAGCTGAAATAGCTTTTCTTCAGTAACCTGGGAAAGAAAACTAGCCTCCAGGTTTCACATACAGCAAGGATTTGCATAATCAAAGAACGCAGAAAACCTTAGACACAGCCAGTCTTTGGGTAAACATTCAGCACTGGATGTGTGATAAAAGGAACCACATGCTGGCTCCCAGAGTTATTCGAGATTTCAAGAAATTGTGCTGCAATACTTCCACTCCCCTTAGAAGACGAGATGCAGAATAAAGACCAAAAGGGTCATTCCCAATGAGGTCAGAGGTTTGGAAGCATCTAGATTAATTCAAAGACAGAACTACTGGTAGATACACAACACTTACAAAATTAGCCTGTGAAACAGAAACCTGCCTGTCAATCCTGAAGGTCAGGACAAGGGTTTCCTTCTTTTTCTTTTTCTTTCCCCTCTTGTTTTTAAAATCTTGGCAAGGAAAGGGAGTTTTAAATTTTGAGAATGAAATTTTATTTTTTAATGTTGTTGATTAAAGAATGTTTTCTGTCCTTCTCAAATGCCCCTCAGAATAATCAGTGAGTTAGAGTTCATTTTAAAGCATCATTTAGTATTGCAAGCACATAACCTTTTCCATGATCGCTGAAGTGCCTTTTTTAAAGTCCTGCTTGAGAATTCGTTGTATGAGCTGTACAAAGGTAGTACCTCTTACGTTACATTAGAGTTCTTAGAAATGACTTCATCTGTCTTTCTCATGTTTTCTTTCATTCTTCCCTGCCTTTTCTTGAGGAATATGTCATAAATTACCATGTATCATCATGTATTTTAAATGCTGCAGTGAGTTAATTGGCTAAGCCACAAAGTAGAGCTTTCTAAAATATTATGCCTTTTTTCCCTTCCATGCCTGTACAGAGTTTTAAACTAATTTCATTTAACCAAACATTTTAAACAAGGCTGCGTTTCTAATGTAAGACTAAACCTGGAGGAGTCAATTAAACCAGAGGCAAATGATCACTCAGGCTCCCTGTCTCAGCACTCTTTTTTTTTTTTTTTTTTAAGATTTTATTTATTTATTTGACAGAGAGAAACACAGCTTAGGAGGGAACACAAGCAGGGGGAGTGAGAGAGGGAGAAGCAGGCTTCCTGCCGAGCAGGGAGCCCAATGTGGGACTCGATCCCGGGTCTCCAGGATCATGACCTGAACCGAAGGCAGATGCTTAACCAACTGAGCCACCCAGGCGCCCCTGTCCCATCACTTTATAGCGAACATGAGGAAAGTTCTTCCTGGCGATGCTTGGGGACATGGAAAACGGTTGCAGTTGTGTTTTGTGGACTCAGTTTATGGGGTCTGAAAATGCATTATTGTTATTGGTTATTATAGATGGTTATCCTGAAGGGAGGGGACATTCACTTGCATCTGGTAATTTATTGAGCTGGGTTGTGATGGGTGCCAACTTGTGTTAGTTTGACTTCCTCTGTAATACAACCGTGTGGAGGGGAGATGTGCTCTGCCTTGGGTTTCGTGACCCTTCGCCCGTGGGAGCCCATTTGCTGCCTGGCCTGCAAAGCTCCGGAGGTCCCCGCTCTGCTGAGCCCTTCAGGGTAGACAGGGAGCAAGAGACTCTCCATCCGTCTTGCCAGCCCTTTGGCTGTTCAAGGCTTCCCCGGCGGAATGAGTCCCTTCACAAGGCCCGTCTGGTCCTCGCGATGTGTGATCTCCGTGGATCGCTCGGAGAGGGCTGTAGCCAGTGCCCTACCCGGGAAAAGCATGACCATTTTGGAATTTAGATTTTAGCTGCGCACACCTCTGTGATGTCATAGCTTGGAACTGATGGTATATTTTAGTTGGTACTTTTTCTCTTAATGACGGTGGAACACGGGCTTCACTTCCAACCACATGTCAGGATTTCACAGTCGGAAAACATCCAGGCCACATCATTTAAACTCTCAAAGCCAGGATCATTTGGGTGTTTGGGGGAGCATGTTGAATGCAATTTTTTTAAAGGCCTGTTTTTTAAAAATATTTTATTTATTGAGAGAGAGAGTATGTGAGCGAGAGAGAGACAGCATGAGAGGGGAGAAGGTCAGAGGGAGAAGCAGACTCCCCAAGGAGCTGGGAGCCTGATGCGGGACTCGGTCCCGGGACTCCTGACCTGAGATGAAGGCAGTGGCTTAACCAACCGACGCACCCAAAAGGCCTGTTTTAAAATTCATTTGCACTTCTGTGAATATGCATTGTGTTTTCCCCGAGAAGATCCAGAACTCCTGCACAAAACCCCACCCCTCCTAGCTGTGTCTTGCGTTCCTCAGGGGCACCGGCTGTACTGAATGCCGGTTCGTCACAATATTCTGCAGCAGGACACAGTTCTCTGTAGCAGCAAGAGCCACGCCTGCTGGGGTGAGGGACGGTTGGCTCCGGCTTTGGTTTCGCGTCTTCAGGTGAACGTTGGTCAGATGGCAACACTGTCTTCCCAAGCTGTTGGTAGACATCATTCTCACACCCTCTTTTGTAGCCCCTGCAGCCTTCCAGTGAGACCCTCCCTGTGTTCCCATCCAATACTCAGGGACAATTCTGCAGTGCCGAGAGGTGAAGGAGGTTCCTCAAGCTCACAGAGATGGCGAGTGGCAAAGCCAGGAATGATCCTTTGATCTTACAAGTCACTCTCCTTCATCCGCACGGCTAATCCAATTGCTTATTTTTAATGGGCTGCCGTGTTAGATAAATGTAATTGTTAGGAAATCAGTAAATGCCTGGGAGCACAGCATCAGGGACGGGAATGGCAAAGCTGTAAGCAGCAGACTGTTGCATGAAAGGAAATGCTGTGTGCAGTTAGAGGAGGGGGAACATGATTACTCACTGGTCAGATAATGAGTAGGCGAATGTCTTGGTAAAGTGGAGGCAAAAGCCTTCAGTTCCTCAGCTCAGTAAGCAAGTCTGGGTCTCGGTGGGTTTCTCCTGCTGGCCAGTGCATGACTCAGACCCGGCCTAAAGCCAGTCAGCCTAAGGTTGGATGCATTTTCGAACAAAAAAAGTTGACAATTTGCACAGATCCATGTGGGAGTCGTGGTGGATGTTGATCATTTATTTGAGAATATTTAAACATCATAGTTTTTATATTATGAATGTCACAGCCCTTTAATTCAATGGGGAGGCTCACCCAGAATGATTGGAGGAGGGGCGTTCACGCTGCAGAAATCAGTGTTCTGGACAGGAGGCCTTGCGTTTTCCAACCAGCTTCAACAGGAATCCACAAAGCCTTTTCTCCGTGTGTGTTTTAGGGGAGAAACACATGCGGAGGTTTGCAAGTGTATAGATTTACACAAACACAAAGTAAAAAACCAGATATGGGGGATCTAGCTTGGTCCAGAAAGTATAGAGAGTAACCCACTTTTTTTAACCTACCCCCAGAAAGCTAAATGGTCTAGAACCCAGACAAGCCAGAAGATGGGTCGTAGCCCACCACCAAAACCCGAGGTGGGGATTTCAGGTCTGCCAGCAGGTCCCTGCTGTAGGGATGGGTTCTGCGTTCACAGGGAGCCGCGAGGGCGTGCTCTCGCTGCACGCATTGCCGTGCGTGGTGTCGGAGCCTTAGAACCCAGTGCCCAAATCCGACCTTGAGAAACAGCGTCCGTCAGTTCTCCCGTGCAATTCCTGCTCTTCTGTCCTTCTAGCACCGATCCACAGGGCCCAAAGAACCTCCAAGGCGTTTTTGCGATCATTTGTTTTTGGGAAACAGTGAGGACGTCTGGAAACGAGCGGTGCAGGTCTCAAATATAATGAACCTCTGCGCAAGAATGCCTTCTGAGGGTCTGATAGTCTCACCGTCGTGGTGTCCCCAGTGTCCTTGTGAGGCTCTGATAGTCTCACCGTCGTGGTGTCCCCAGTGTCCTTGTGAGGGTCTGATAGTCTTCACCTTGTGAGGGTCTGATAGTCTCACCGTCGTGGTGTCCCCAGTGTCCAGCCTGCATGGGCGACCTGCTCACCTTCACCTACACTCGGTGTCCTCAGCTCTGTGGCCCGGAGAACCGCCCTCCTTCACTGAGGTGCACCGAGGAGACACAGAGGCATGTTCTGTGGGTTTTCAGCCAACACCCGAAGGAGCCTTAGCTCAAGCAAACGTCACCCGCGAACCGTCCCACCCCTCCTTCGTAGGGTTCCCAACTTTCTTTCTGCTTTTGATTTCGAGGTTTGAGTTTTTTCCCTCTTTTTCCTGTGTGTGTGTGTGTGTGTCTGTGTGTGTTATATGGACTTTATTTTTTAGAAAAGCAGCAGTGAATACAGAGTTCCCCTAGAACTCCCAACGCTGCAGTTTCCCTTGTCCTGTCGGGAAAAGCAATTGGAAAAAGGTCTTAATCCTGTTTTCCATGAAGACGGAAGGCCAGATTGTCTTGCTATCAAAGGATATCTGCTAATTGACAGCTGGAAGTGGGTTTTACCCCTGTTTCAGGCAGGGACTTTATCCCCTCAAAGGCTGTTCTCCTTGTCCCAATTTACCACTAGGTTAGACATTTTTATTTTTATGGTTTCCCAGGGGTGCCTTTCCCTCCTTCGGAGGCACCACTGTATCAGGTTTTCAGTTTTCAGAGCTTTTATCACACGGTAGCAATTTCTTAGTAATTGATATATCAGGTTATTGTCATTAAAACCAGTCTGGTTTCATGGTAGGAGTTATTGCATTTTGCAAAGCACTGCTTCCCGGACCCATAAGTCATCTGAGCCCTGACAAAGGCGCAAATAAACAGCTTAGCATGGGAAAGAAAGAGCCTTTTGGAGAAGTAGCTCGGGGCACCGAAGCCTTTGGGGAAGCCGTGGGGAGCTTCGCCCTAAAGCTTTGCCTGCTGGGCTCCCGCTTGTCACCTGCACAGGGGAAAAGACGGCAGCCGCTGGTCTCCTCGCGGGATCAGGAACGTAGAGCTCCCCTCTGCAGGTGACAGGCATCACCATTATCCCGCATCAGTCTGATCAGAGACGTCTTCAGCCTCGGCTTCCAACCGAACGATTCTTTGTCGATACCCGTGCACATATTAGACTCCGTACGTGGGACTCGGTGAGAGCAAGGCTGTGCCCTGCAGGAGGGGGCGGGTTGCCCAAACAGGCACCTTTTTTCCATCAGAAGCCCCGACAGTTCTCCCGGAGACTCATTCCAACATTGAAAGGACCACAGTGAAATGGAATGAAGCCATGGAGTCTTAGAATTAGGCAGCCAACGGAACCGGAGAGGATTCTGGGGAAAATGAGCCTCTGCCTGTTTAGTTCCTCTGTCCTCCTAGGAACAGCATTATGGAGTCTACCGGGGAACGTACGTGAGGCCATTTCTCCCTTAGTGCTGTGTCCTCGCTTCTTGTGTCTCCCTACTTTCCTTTCATTGTGGTTATTTAAGCCCGTGATCCATACGTCATCATTTACATTAGGCAAGGATCTCGTTACGCGGCAGTTGCGGTGGATGGAGACGCCGTGTTGTCATCAGAAGCCCATGGCTCCTATCACTAGAGAGACCTAGCCCCTTGAACACACAGGAGGAGTTATGTATAGCCCTCATCAAGATTCAAGACCAGGGCTCAGCCAACTGTCTGAGATAGGAAATGTGTAGGTTTGCTAGCCAGGAAGCCTGTCACCCTCCTCCCTCTGTGGGGGTCAGTGCCTCCCTCTGTGGGGGTCAGTGAGCCTGGTGCAGGTCAGGGGGGCTGGAGGGAGCTCGGATCCCGCGCCGGTGGGGCGTGACCCCAGGTGCCAGCTGCCCGCCTCCCATACCCCTGCCGGAGCTCCAGAGTAGAACCAGAACTGTTGCTTTACCGCCACATCCACAGCATCCGTCATGGCTGGCTTACATCTGAGAGTGTGCTTTGGGCAAGAATCCTTAGCTGGACTCCCAGGAATTCTAGGTAACGGTGGTCAAGGTCTTGGTGTGCACTCGCTGCTGAGAATTCCATCCACAGAGCCCCGCAGCGCCAGAGGTGATGGCCGGGATGATTCCCACAGCACACACTGAGACACCTGAGGCAGACTGGTACTAAGCCAAGTTCCCAGAAGCGCACAGGGAGGAGTGGATGTTTGCGCACGGTGTGGGCTGGGTAGGGTTTGCAACCAACACGTTCCTTGTTGTGCAGGGAGCACGATGGGGAAAGGGACGGCGGGCTGTGGCTTGGACCTCCCATCAAACCTGTCCTTTGGAGTTGTTTATACAGCTGAGTTGGTGAGGTTTATCCTTATGTTCATATGCATGCACATATTTGTGTCTGTGTGTATACATATATATGTCGATATACGTGTGTCGTCTGACATTGTCTGCAAGCCTACAAATAATATTCTGTAGTCGTTCTCATGTGTCCTAACACCAAACTCTGTTTATTGTCACGCTGATTAAAATTGCTTAGGGGGTTAAATAACATGGGACTCTGGAAATAAAAAATCCATCAGATATTTTCTGTGGAATATTATTGGTTTGAACCAAGTTGAGGAAATCCACTTGTGTATGCACACAAGGATGCACAGATCATATATGTGGTGACTCAAACGTATTATCTAGGGAAAAGCCTTTTATTGTCACTCTTCATATGAGTGCTTTCCATCTACTCTTCTGTAACATAATTCTTTATAACATAATTTTAGAAATTTTTACTATGTCATGTTAATCTCCATACAATATATCATTCGTTTCTGATGTAGTGCCCCAAGATTCATTGTTTACATAATTCTTTATGTCCCTCCTTGCATCCATAAGGAATTCATAGTCCCTCCTTGCATCCATAAGGAATTGTAATTTTGGCAAGCCCTTAGATTTTCCGTTCTTCTACTTTCTTGCATTTACATATCGGAGTATCTGTTTATCCGTGTCTTTTTGTCATATTCTACCCATGGTCTAATTTTCATCAAATGGTGTGTGCATAGGTCCATGCATACATGATGTAGTGTTCCCCCTTGACTATTTCATTGCAAATATTATCTGATGTTACTGAAAATTCCTCCCAAAGGTGTGATTTTTTTTTCAGTTTTATGTTTTTTAAGTAGAGTTGTGTGTTTAAGTATATTTTGAGGGTCTCCTGTGTAGTTCAGTCCATAGAATGTCTGCCTTCGGCTCAGGTCATGATCTTGGGGTCCTGGGATCGAGCTCTGCATTGGGATCCCTGCTCAGTGGGGATCCTGCTTCTCCCTCTCTGCTCTCTCTC
The DNA here is from genome assembly GCA_004023965.1 of Spilogale gracilis. NCBI lineage: Eukaryota > Metazoa > Chordata > Mammalia > Carnivora > Mephitidae > Spilogale > Spilogale gracilis. Next base: position 8,624 of record PITA01032639.1, read on the forward strand.
TGAAATAAATAAAGTCTTTAAGAGGAAATAAATCATTTGACATTCAGGGTAACATACTTTGGCTTTCATAATCAAAGCCATAATATTTATTTTATATCAACCTCAAAAACAATGTTTTGATTGCTGTATTGTGTGCATTACATCAAAGATAGCTCTTAAAATTTAAAAATGATTCAGTCGGGGGTGCACATGGATGCCCCAGTCACCTGTGTTGCAACTCTTGATTTCAGCTCAGGTCGCGATCTCAGGGTCTTGAGTGCAAGCCCTCCGTGGGGCGTTGTGCTATGTATGGAGTCTGCTTGAGATTCTGTCTCTCCCTCTCCCTCTGCCCCTCCCCCATCAAGCTCCAGCACCCACTGTCTCTGGTTTAAAAAAAAAAAGAAATTACTGAGTAATGGAATTTCTGCAGGCTTTGTATTGTGTTTTCCATGGTTATAGAAGTATTTATTTGCATTTCTCTCTTCTCCCGTCTTTTGCCATCCTCTCTTTGTATATTGTGATAGAAACTGATGTATATTTCTTCAGAACACAGAGACCCACGCTTGTTCGTTGCCTGGGGCATTGCAGCTTGAAAGGGTGTAAATAGCCCAGAGCCTGGGCTCCAGGAGTGGATTAGCCCTTTCTCTCCTGCGCAGCGGTATGTGGTATGTACTGAAAGATTTAACCCATCCCTGATCGATGAAGACAAAGATTATTCTCAATTGTGAGTGCCTTAATCTGGGTCCTGAAGCAAGACTTAATTAAATCACATCAGATCCAGAGCATTTCCTCTTGAGTTGGAGTTGGAGTGGAAAGAAAGTTCACTTATTTTATTTTAAGTTTTGTGATGTGCCTTCACACACGGAGGAATCTATTACCTGCATCTTTGTCTGCGTATAGGATGTGTGGGCGCTACAGTGTCCTTCGGGAAACTATCCTCCAGGCTCATCGGTGTTGCAACGTTTGCTGCCGTCCCTCTGCGACTCTCTGCTCAATGAATCTAATTAATCTAAAACATCTCAAAATCACGGTCCAAAAGGAGCTCCAAATTTGGAGGTTTCAAAGATTGCAGGGGGACGGGAGGGAGTAATGCCTTTTTCACAAAGCAGGGGGAAACAAGATTATGAGTCTAATTAGTTCTAAAGCCCAAAGTTTTTGCTTTGTCCTATTCTGTAATAGGCTGGGTTCCCATCTCCGTCCACCTCACCCCCAGCAGCAGGGAGTGGAGAACACAAGGGAGATCATCTGAGGCTTTCTCTTCCTCCAGGAAATGATTGCCAATATTAGAAAGGAGGTAGGCTGCCCAGTGAGGATGCACTGTGCATATAAAAGGGGAGACTTCAGAGAGTTCTGGATAGTACGCTGGTTTAGAGTTTTCCTTCTCCCCAGTTGAGTCCCCAATCCCCTGCTGAGGCCCTTGGAGGCCACACCAGACTCCCCAGGCGTGACTCCTCCCTCCTTGAATGCTGTGATTTCCCTACCTCTGAAATGGGAACAGAGCGCTACACTGTGTCAGCGGTGGGAATGGAGTCACGTAACGCAGCGTGCCCAGCAGTGAGCACTGGACCCACGTAACCCATCTCTGTGCTCCACATCCAGTGGGCACCTGTCACCCGCCGTGTATTATACATGTGCCTGGGGACATCCTCGTCTCCCCACTACCAGAATCCGGAGGAAGACACAGCCACACATCGTAGAATCTCGTACACAGCTGCTTTTTACTTATTTTTATTTTTAAAATTTTAAACCCTCTCTACACCCAATGTAGGGCTTGAACTCACAACCCTGAGATGGAGAGTTGCATGCTCCTCCCACTGAACCAGCCAGGCGCTCCCACCACTATTTGAAATGGAAGTTGTTAGAAATAGTCGCGAGGATGGCCATGTGAGTCATGCAGGCACCTCGGCAGTTCAGTGAAGCCGGATAGTTTGTAAGAGATGAAGGAGGTCGGGAGGCACACACACAAGATACCAAAGAAAGATGTTTGGCGCTGAAGGAGGATTGTGTTTCTTTCTTTCTTTCTTTTTCTTTCTTCCTTTTTTTTTTTTTTTGAAGGATTGTGTTTCTTACCAAATAATGATGAGGAAGGAAAAAAAGTTTATAATATTCTGACATAGCCAAGGAAGGCGATCAGAATTGGTCACTTTAGCATAAGGATTATTTAGAGCCAAAAGCAATTAGATATCAGCCATGGAACGAAGCTGCCCCCTTTCTGCCTAAAAACAGGGCATACATTCTGCAAAGGTAACGGAGCTTCTTTAGTAAAACTGTCTCTTTCTCTGATATCAAGGAGAAAACAACCCTTGATCACTGAGCGGACTCTTTATTCCTGAGACAGGGTCCCAACTAGTGTCTGTGTAACAGACCTCACTAAGAAAATCCTTTTCTAGCATTAATTTCCATCATGTATTTCCGTTTCACAGTCTGCCACCCTTAGTGGCCCAAATTCTCCCTCCTTCTGTTGTCTGGTCTCCACTCAGCAGTTAAACCCTCCTTTCTTAAAATGTTACATAGGCTTCTGGGTCTAACAGCCTCTTTAGGGCTTTAATTTCTTTTCTGTGAATCCCACCCTTTGCATGTAATATTCTTAGCACCAACAGAATCTGTATACTTGTACTTCTGCATACCTTTACCCTAGGAGATTCTCACTGGTACTTCTGTTAATTTGTACGTTGTTTTAATTTGCATGTTCCAGTCCCTGAACCTAAAAGTGTAGAGGGAAATATTTTAGTCTCTTAGAACACACAAGGATTCTACATATTCTCCTGAAGGGGATTGTGGAGCAAGGAGGCTGAACTGACTGTCTTGGGCTGTAATGGGTCTCCCTTTGGTGAAGGGCATGATCACCTCCAGGACACTTGCAGAAACGAGGCTAGCCCTCTTGGCAAAGTGGCCAGATGCAGACATGATGCTCACTCAGAGTTCCCCGTATCAGCTGAAGCAAATTCAGGCTGAGGCAGCCAGAGAGGGCTACGAGTCCTGAATGGGTATGGGGTGACTAGTGTCCAGGTGTCCATGGAGAATGCCAGCAGAACAAGTAATAACCAGGTAGACCTTCTGGGTGCATTGTGGATGAGACCATGGGAAGCAGAGGAGGCTATGTCCAGATGGTTTTACTACTTCCTACCATCTTGAATTAGGAAAATACACACACAACCCCCACGTTTCCTGGATAATAACACAGTGGTTATGTTCAGAGAATAGACCATTGGGAACCATGAGTGTCTGAGGAATCGCTCCTAACACATTCTAAACCAGATAGGATTAACAGATAATGTTCCTCTCCAACGACAGCGGTATGTGTATATACATATAATGTAATGTAATGTAACATTAGGACAGAATAAAACGTGTATACTTTTTTTTTCCTAGTGTCCCAGATAGGTGGAGGGTGAGAAAGCATTTGAGGAAGACCTCATTGGTTTTTTCCCTTTGAGTAGAGGAATGTCTGGGGTATCCCATGTGCCCTGGACACAGGGTGTCCACAGACCAGGAGCATCAGCCTGCACGGGGAGGCTGTTAAAAGTCAGTCGCACGACCCACTCTGTGCTTGTGAACAACACCTGCCTTATATCACACGATGTTTGGATGATTCATGTGCTCTTTAAAATTTAAGAAGACGTACTCTAACTGAGGATCAATAATCCTTTGTAGAAAGAATGAATAAAGGAGTGTATATATGAATAAAATATTGAATAGGTAGAACAATTAAGAACTAGCTCCTGCCATTTCTTTTCGTACACTTGTCTTCAATGCTTAATTCAGAGTCGATCCCCTACTGGCTCCCTTCCAAACTGGACCACTTAGCTTGTGGTAACGGAGCTGGGCTTCGTCCCTGAGCCTCATCATCTCTTGCCCAGATGAAGGTGTCCTCAGCTCACCGTCTGCATTTTAAACTGCTGCTCTGTACAGACTCTAGCTTTTAGAGTTTGAGAATGGATGTCTGTGAGATATGCCTTGCATTTTCTTAACATATCTACGTATACGCAGACGTGAATGCCATGGGCTCTTGGCCATACTGTCTGTCTTCCATTTTATTTGGTGATTGCATCATCGTCAGGTTCATACCCTCAGCTGTTGGATGACACTAAGCACGATGTTGGTTGAATGCTGTGTATTGTTTTGATTTGCATCAAAAGGGTCCCTTGGTTTTGCTCGTAGGATCATACTATAATAATTTTTTTTTAATATGGAACTATTTCATTAGTTGCACACATGAGAAGAAATATCAGAGTCTCAAATTAAAAATGTTTCTGTTTTTATTTTTCTTTGACTCTGTTGTCATAAAGTGTTACATAAGTTTGAGGTGTACATGTGGACATAATAATCCGATTTCTGTATATATTGTGAAAGGACCATCGCACTAAGTCTAGATAACATCCATCACTCTAGATAGTTACCATTCTTTTTCTTGTGATTATAACTTCTTTTAATTTTTTTTTTAAATTCTGGATAGTGAACATACAGTGTTACGTTATTTTATTTTATTTTATTTTTTAAAGATTTTATATATTTATTTGACAGAGAGAAACACAGCGCGAGAGGGAACACAAGCATGGGGAGTGAGAGAGGGAGAAGCAGGCTTCCCGCCGAGCAGGGAGCCCCATGTGGGACTCGATCCCGGGTCTCCGGGATCATGACCTGAGCCGAAGGCAGTCGCTTAACCAACTGAGCCACCCAGGCGCCCAATTTTAAAGTGTGTGGTGTAGTGATTCAGCACTTACAACATTACCCGGGTCTCACCCTGACAAGTGCCCTCCGCAGCCCATCACCTACACCACCCCTCCACCCCTTTCCCACTGGTAACCATCGGTTTGTTCTTAGAGTTAAGAGTCTGTTTCTATGGAGATTCCTCAAAAAGTTGAAAGTAGAGCTATGCTATGACCCAGCGATCACACTACTGGGTATTTACCCTAAAGATGCAAATTTAGTGGGTGCCTGGTTGGCTCAGTGGGTTAAGCCTCTGTCTTCGGCTCAGGTCATGATCTCAGGGTCCTGGGATCGAGGCCTACATCGGGCTCTCTGCTCAGCAGGGAGCCTGCTTCCTCCTCTCTCTCTGCCTGCCTCTTTGCCTACTTGTGATCTCTCTCTGTGTCAAATAAATAAATAAAATCT
>PITA01032640.1:0-13720 GCA_004023965.1 Spilogale gracilis
AAGAAGAGAAAGTCAAGTATCGCATGGTCTCACTTACTTGCGGTGCATGAGGGGCAAACTGGAGGACAGTGGCAGAAGGAAAGCAAATGGGAACTAGGGTAATCTAGGGAGGGAAACGAAACAATAGAGACTTTAAACACAGAAACAAACTGAGGGACTTGGAGGGAGGGGGGTGGAGGGATGGGAGAGCCTGGTGGTGGGTACTGGGGACACCTAAAGCGGGGAGCACTGGGTGTGGGGAATGGGGAATGAATCTTGAAACACTGGAAAAAAAAATTTAGTAACAATAAAAAAAAAAATTTAAAAAAAAAAAAAAAGAAAATCTCTTAATATATTTTGCACATAAATAATTTGTGTGTCGTATATAGTGAATATTTTCTTGCAGTGTGCCTTACTATTTGTTTCTTAATGATGTCTTGGAAGAGCTAAAGTTTTACATTTTGATAAAATCCAATATATTATTTTTTTTTCCTTTCATCCTCAAGCTTCTTTTGTTCTATTAAAAAAAAAAAACCCTCCTATACCAAGTTCACAATGACTTTCCCCTATTTTTTTTAAGATTTTATTAATTTATTTGACAGAGAGAGATACAGCAAGAGAGAGAACAGAGCAGAGGGAGTGAGAGAGGGATAAGGAAACTTACCACTGAGCAAGGAGCCTGATGTGGGGCTCATTCCCAGGACTCTGGGATCATGCCCTGAGCTGAAGGCAGATGCTTAACAACTGAGCCACCCAGGTGCCCATCCTGTATTTTTCTATTTGAGTAAAAATTTTAGGTCTAAATATAGCTTGAACTTGGGTTGATGGTCTTTTATTTGTTCTACATAGAGATTCAATTGATCAAACATCATTTATTGAAAAGATACTCCTTTCCCCCATTGAATTATCTTGACTCTTTTTCCATAATATAAATGACCACATCCCTGTGGTCTATTTCTGCCCTGTTTTGTTCAGCTGGTCAATATATCTATCTTTTTGCCAATGGAAAATTCTCTTGATTATGTTAGCTTTATGTTAAGTCTTAAAGTTTCATATTAAAGTCCTCCAAGTTTTTTCTTCTTTGAGCATATTTTTTGTACTAATCTTTCATGTGCTTTAGGTTTGTGTTCCATTTTCTCTTTGTTAGGAAGTAATAAGATTTAAAGTATCCATTATTCATAATTGCAGAGCTCAAAATATTTTGAACTACATATCTAAGGAGATTTTCTTCTCCTCTAATACAATCTGTATTTGGAGAAGGAACATTCTTTTCTCTTTCTCACATACCCTTAAACCCCTTAAACTGACCTTTTGCAGTAAGAACTTTTTATTGTTCTTGAATTTTTTTTCAATAAAAGTCATGCTAAGTTCTTCTTCTGGTTACGGGTGGTAAGTACAATTGATAGACAGAGACTTGTTAAGAATTAGAACACCTTGGACATCTTGTGGTCTGTGCTATCAGAATTTCTTACGGAACTTTGAAGAAAAACATGATTAGACCAATGTGTACAATTAGAGTTGTTGGAAGCCAAGATCAGAAGCTAAATGCGTTGTCAAAAGCAATGGAAGTGGGATACAGGTTCTGAGAACCAAGAAGCAAGATTAGTAAGGAGTCACAGAGAGGATAAGCAAGGAACCAAATACCTAGATAACTGCTTTCTTTTTTCTTTCTTTTTAAAATTACATTGGGATGATAAATGGGAAGAGCAATAGATTTAAAATAGCAAGACACATTCCAGTGCTTATAGTCATTGAATGCACATTCCACATGCAGATATTGTTCTAAGCATTTGTGTGAAGTAACTGATTCAGTCCTCTGAACAACCCAATGAGTTCAATTTATCAAGAAATTCATTTTGGAAAACCAAAGTACAGACAGGCATCAAATAACTCTGTCTATCTCTATAACTAGTAAAGGAAGAAAGAGTGTTGAGGAGTGTAAGGTCCAGATTTAGCCAAATAGTTCCAAAGCCCCATGTTATTATCCTCTTCAGGTAGATAACCTCTTCAGATTAGATAATAACACGTATGATGTTGGATTTTTCTTTAGATTTTCTGGTGGTTCTTTTAATTGACTAGTATTCCATAATTTTTTGTTGGTGGTGTGTGTATTAAACAATTTCATCTGATTCCAAAATAAACTAGTTTTTTATAGAGTAACAAGTCATGTTAATGTTGTGGTTCTGAACAGTTTTAACCTGTAGATTTCAAGGTTAGAATTAGGCTGTTCTAGGTATCACAATCTTTGTGAAACCCCCATGCTGCATGAATCTCACATTTTCCTTTCTAATAGGTCTTATACATTTTATGAACAGATATACACCTCTGGCCTTTGGCAATACCAAATCTTATGAATGCAGAATTTTGTACTGAATTTGACTTGGGTAAGATGTCTTTTGTTAACTACAACTATATACATTCTCACACTTTCTCTGCATTGCTCCTAAAACTTGAGATGTCTTCAAAGTTTTGTTATTTTTGGAGTGCCTGGGTGGCACAAAGGGTTAAACATCTGCCTTGGGCTCAGGTCATGATCTCAGGTCCTGGGATAGAGCCCCACATCAGGTTCTCTGCTCAGCAGGGAGCGTCCTTCCCCTTCTTTCTCTGCCTGCCTCTCTGCCTATTTGTGATCTCTCTCTGTCAAATAAATAAAGTCTTTTTAAAAAGTTTTGTTATTTTTGTAATTAAAAAAATATTTTAATGATCATTTTCTAAGAAAGCTTATTTAGGACTGAAGTAATCTTCCTTAACGGAAAGTGCTGAAAAACAAGTACCCTGGACCCTAAAGTTTATGAATACACAGAGATTCAAGAAAAACTCCTCAACTGTAATGCAGAGTCTGAATTTTCACTATGCATGTCTATGGTCATATTTTCTTGGTATTGGAATTAGCTTCAGGTCATGAATTGGGAATGCAAATTGGTACTGTCTTCTTTAGGGTTTAGTTCTTTGAAAGTATTTACACATTAACAAAGTGCTAAAATAACTATACACTTTTTATTTTAGATATTTTCAGAAGATTCACTTCCACTCTGAGTTCTAAAAGGAGTATTATCTGTGGTTAGGAGCATGGACTTTGCAGGCAAATTTGAGACTGCATCTGCTTTTACATATTCTCTATATGGGTGGTGGTCACATTTCATAATTTCATTTCCACTGCAAAATGATGAGAAGTATGAATAATAAAAGTCATATGATGAAGTTTACTTACAACTTAACATTTATTTATTTATTTATTTATTCATCTATGTATCTACTTATTTAACCATTTTCAGCCTCACTACAGCAGAGTTACCTGGGCAACACTGTAAAATAAAAAAAAAAATTGAACTCAAAGAGGAAAAGAAAAATTGTAAACTTGACTAGATTGCTATAAATCATGGAGCAGAGCCAGGATGTGGATTGAGGCAGTCTGATTTAATATCACTTGATACAGCATCTTTTTTGTTGACTTAGTATAGAGCTGGGCATAATAAGCACCAGAAGTGGATTTACCAAGAAACTCATAAAGCTGAACTCCAGGACTCCTCAATTGCCTGGGCACCTCTCAAAGCTCTGTACCTAAACTTGTGTTTATACTTTTGCATTCCTTTCTTTATGAATGGCCCTACAAATCATGTAAGGTTTAGCCCTCACTGAACCTGGATCTACCTCAGCTAGTCATGCAATAAATGTAGCTCTTACTATTGCAATCATCCACTTACTGTTGCTAATTGTTATAATATTCATGGAGCTTGTTTGTGCTGAAGTTGCAACTTCTGTACTACTCTCTTCTCTGCTTCTTGTTTGCCAACAACATGTTCCTGTTCATTCTTTATCTGACATTCTCTGCAAGTATTCCTACCTGTAGTCTAACTTAAACACACACACATATATATAGATGGCTTTGTTAGATGTGAAGAGTAAAATATATATGAATTTTTCTCCCTGATATCATTAGGTATGTGTTTTTAAGGAGTGAGAAGACGTTCTAGAAAGACATGCCCTCTAGGAGCCTTTCTCATCTCACTCTTCACTGCCTCTACAGTCCACCATTTGTGATACTGAATAAAATACTAAGTGTTCTATAAACTTGGCATGACCTTGAAATCCATATAACAACAATGATAAATACATTGAAAGTCATTATCATTATCATCATGACAATAATTATACCAGAAACTGATTATTGATGCTGTCATGAGTTAAATGTATGATCTACCTTATTTGATAATTACAAAACTTTGTGAGGTTGCAGTTTGATTCCCAATTTATAGAGAATGAAAAAAAAAGTCTCAGAGGAATTAAATGACTCATCCAAGGTCATATAATAGGTGCAGAGTCAAGATTGTGACCTCAAGCTCAAATCTGTGACCTCAAATTCCTTGATTTAACCTCCACATTCTGATGTCCCTCTACCCAAGATCACATTGACTCTGCTACATTAAGTATGGGTATAAATAGCAAACTGATTCAGGGGGGAAAAACCTCGAAAAACCAAACTCTTTATGTCTGAAGTATTCAGACAAATCATGGAGTTAATTATATATTCTAAAATTATGCAAATGATCTTTTTAGTTGTGAATTAATCAATGTTAATCACTTGAAAAATAGCTTGTAATTTCTTTTTTTTCCTAGAGATATGCCAAAGTAGTTGAAACTCTCTTAGTAAGCTTCCTTTTTAAAAATTCCATTTTTTTTTTCCTGGCAGATGAAGACTACTTGAGTTATTTTGGTGTTGAGCAACAGTCACAGTAGGTGATTAAATTAGAGGCAGGTGTAAAACCCCTAAGAGTTACCGGGACTCTGTTTTCTGATCACTGGGGTTATGGATCAGCAGAAAATTTCTGACATTTGAATGCCTTTCTTTTGTGTAAGGGGAAAAAATTAATGTGACCTGCTATTTAGAAAGAAGAGTTAAAGGAATAGAATGAACACTGGATGAAGAAGATATGGTTCATCTGCTTATTTGAATGCAAAAGCAACACATTCTCAGCTGTGGGTATTTCAAGTGCACCTTAAGCAAAATGCAAGTGGAGCAAAGGAAAGGACAATTCCCTGATCAGCAAACAGTAAGCCTAGTTATTTCCATTCATTTTTCAGAAGATCTCACTCTCCTGATGTTAAGTAAAATGTCTGCAGGTCCTCTGGTGAATGAAGCTCATTCTGGTTTGCTATTGACTTTCATAATTTGTAAAAACAACAGAACTGCAGTGACCTAGAACATGGGAAATGCTTCAAATCCATAATGAAAGGGAGATCTGATCCCTGAACTTCTGGGTGTCTCAGGTGGTTATAATTTATTTTTCAGATATGGTTAGAAATGTATTTTCAATCGGCGATTTATACTACAGATATATATTTTTTCGCCTCAGTAGTATTGCAAAGTACCCAAGAGAGAGCTGAATATCACAAACTATTCATAACATGTTAATTCTTAAAATTGATTGCTTTTAGGCACCTGATGGCTTGGAGCATGTCTATGGTTTTTCCTCTTCACTTCCAAATACTGCATTGAGGTTTTTTTTTTTTTTTTTCAAATGTTCTGAAATATAAATATGTGTTTCATTTTATGGTTTTTATGTTCTATGGTTCTTAAGTTCAAGGACTTTACATGGCTTGAAAGGCAAGATTAATTATCAGTCAGATATGGTTGGTTTTCTCCACTGGGTACTACTAAACTGATGTACCTAGAGTTTGATTCTTTGTGGATCAAAGTGAATCATGCTGATGTACCTGCAAATTGTTTCATATCCAGAACCTAATAAACTTTTTCAAGGTAAAAACTCATGAAAAGATTTTGATTTTGGAAACAAGAGGTTCAATACATATTTTTGAGCACTTAATAGTTACCAATACTGACAGAACCTTTAAATGTTACCAGTGTGCTGCATGATAACCTTTGAAATTTTTTAGAGAGAATTATGTTTCACTTAAAACAATACTATCAAAATGAATTGTAATATGATATCATTAGACACATCTAGCTGTGTTTTTATTTTAAAAAGGTGCACATTACACAAGGCACATATAGATCCTCAATAAACCCTTACTGATTGAGGCTTGATGACAAGAAGTTTATTTTATAACCTAGGAAATCAAAATTCATCATTTTGAGGGCACACAGAAGAAACATTTCAATGAATAGGGAGGTGGGTGATATATTTTCCGCAAGCTAGTTAGATTAATTGATTTTGTAATCCAAAAGGTTTACCAATTATTTCAACTCTGTTTGGGATGATTAATAAAAAAATTATCCTAAAATGAGGAAGCAGGACATGGGATGTTTGAAATCCTCACTTCCCATGTATTATATTATAGTCATTTCATTTTCATTTATTATATGTATACAGATTTACTTCTTATTTTGTTGACAGCTTATTATAAAAAATAAATGAAATATAAGAACTTGCAGTGAAAGTATTTGTGGAGACTTTTCTGGCCCTCAGAGGCTGAGCTTTGCCAGTTTCACAACTGACACCATTACCAAAACTTCTGACCTTATTTCTATGCCAATTCCAGACACCTAGATCCATTATCCAAAGACAAAACTCAGCCTTGTCTTTTGCTTCCACCAGGAATCTAATCGCATCAAGGAGGGTCACACTGTGAAGTACACACTAGCCTCAACCTTACTTTTATTTGCTTGGAAATGATACATAATGACCAGCTCATTCTGATTTACCTGAACTAACCCAGTTTTAAAATTGAAAATTCCATTCCGGATGGCAAACCAGAAGGTTGGTTACCCTAGATACCCTCATTCTAGGGCATTCCAAATTATAATACTCCTGTTTTGTAAACACTCTAGATATACACACCATCATTCAGGTATTCTATCTTTTCCAGACATTCAGGGATTCAGGGGAATATTTTTTTTTTAAGTCTCTCTCTGAGTAAAAAGAAAAGCACGATTTCCCTAGCAAGTTTTGTGACACACACATTTTTTACATTTTTAAAAATTTTTTATTTTTTAATTTTTAAAAAAATAATTTATTTTATTTTTCCAGAGTTCCAAGATTCATTGGAGTTGCACACACTTTTATCTGAGGCATAGAAAAAGTATGGTAATTATACGATGTTTCTTCAACTCATATTCTTCCTTAGTGGTTGGGCAAGGATTCCCAGATGCCTTCTGGGAGAAAATATTTCTTAGTAGTTTATGTATAGAGAGTAGTCATGCCTATCCTATATGGATCTCCACTCCGTGTGGGTCATTGAGAGGCCCCTCTGTCAATAAAACTCACTGAGAATTCAGGGGGACTGGAGCATATGCATTTATGGTTGTGTCAAACTCATCAATGGACTTCAAAAGTGATGTAGAAGTCAGACAGAATTCTTTGCTTGGGTGTTTGGCCACATTTTTGTCACATTAGACTCAGAGCCTCAGTCCCTGTGTCTGAGTCTCACACTAAGAATACACATTATTAGAAGCGTATCTTACTGGGTGCCTGGGTGGCTCAGTAGGCTAAAGCCGCTGCCTTCAGCTCAGGTCATGATCTCAGGGTCCTGGGATTGGGGCCGCATCGGGCTCTCTGTCTAGCCGGGAGCCTGTTTCCTCTGCTTTCTCTGCCTGCCTCTCTGCCTACTTGTAATCTTTCTCCCTGTCAAATAAATAAATAAAATCTTTAAAAAAAAAGAGAGGCATATCTTACTATTTTCTCTCTCTTTTCCTAAGTGAATGTGATGCTGTGCCCATCCAGCTTCTTTTGAGTCCAGATCACCTACAGCTAGGGCCTCGGCCACATTGCTTGCCCTTAATTTTGGAACAAAGGAAAGAGATTGCCTCAGAGAAAAAGTGTACCTCAAGATAGATCTTTGGTCTCAAATCAAAGTGTAACATAGTGACAGAGACTGCAGATCGAGCACCTGAGCATTACCTGCTGCTATGAGCATACAACTAGACCCTACTTCTAGTCTCCTTTGCAATTAAATGCACTTATGTGACTGAGTTCCAGCCAAAGGAATGTGAATGAAAGTCAGTCACTTCCAGGACTAGTCCATGAAAGCCTGACCTTTACTGTTCTCCATGTTATTTCCGTTCTTTGTCTTGATGCAGATGATTCTAGCCACCTTGAAATTCATATGTTAAAGATTAAAGAGCCACAGCATAGGGACATGGGTCTCTAAATACATTTCTATTTTGTCAACTTACTAAATTTTTGACTTTTTTTTACACAGTACCCAGTTTACTTTAGATAATATTCATAGCCCTTAAGGGAAGATTCTAGAACCAGGCTGCTAGAACTCAAGCCTTGTCTATTCTATATGCTGTCTCTATGTTCTTGAGCAAATACCTTAAACTTTTTGTGCCTCAGTTCTCTAATTATTAAAGTGAAAATTATGATGGGTACTTACTTCATAGTATTGCTGTGAGGATTAAATGATTTATTACATAGAAAGCACTTAGAACAGCATCTGTATGTAAAAAGGGCTATCTAAGTGTTATTCTTTCACGAGGATGAGTTTCAACAATAATTTTTTTTCGCATCTATTTCTCCAAAGCAACCTTTCTATTCTTTTCTGATTGGCCTTAATTTTTCAACAACGCTACATTTGAGGATCACTTATATTCACGTTGCAAGGCTTTGAAACTATATATATTACTTCCAGATTCTGCCACTCTCTCATAATTGTCATCGTTTCTCCATTAAAAAAAACTTTATTGAGATATAATCCATAAACCACAGAATTAAACTATTTAAAGTAAACAATTCATTGGCCTTCTGTATATACACAACTGTCTGTTGATCACCAATATTAGTTTTTCCCTCCTTTATTTCTGAGGGTTACCGCACCCATAATAGTTTAGGGGTTTGTTACAACTGTGACCAATTCTAAATTTTCATGTGCAGCCACTGGATTCCCTACTAGGACCTCTGTGTGTTTTTTAGCTCTAAGTAATGGTTCTGGCAGCCAGTTGTTAGCCATTCAGCCTGAGGGACCACAGTTTTATTAAGTGAAGTGGGTCAGGGTTCTTTGTTTCTTCTTCTTGCTTGTCACTTATATTTTGTTAAGTGCTCTTTTTTTCTACCCCCCAGCTTTACTGAGATATTATTGACATATAACATATGTAAGTTTAGGTGTACAATGTGATGATTTGATCATACATATATTGCAAAACGATTATCAAAATAAGGTCAATTAACACCTCCATCTCCTTGCATAATTACTATTCTTTTAGTGTATGGTCATAAACATTTAAAATATACTCTCTTAACAACTTTCAAATGTATAATTCAGTATCATTAGAGTCACAATGCTATACATCAGGTTTCTGGGACTTCTCATAGCTGGGCATTTGTAGCCTTTGACTTACATCTCCCATTTCTCCCAACCTCCAGCCTCTGAGAAGCACCATTCTATTCTCTATGAGTTTGTTTTAGATTCCACATATAAGTGGGAACATACAGTACTTGTATTTCTAGCTGACTTATTCACTCAACAAAATGCCCTCATAGTCACTGCATGTTGTTGCAAAAGACAGGCTTTCCTTCCTTTTTGTGGGTGAATGACATTCCATTGTATTTATATACATTTTCTTTATCCATTCATCCCTGGTAGATACCTAAGTTGTTTCCATGTCTTGGCTTTTGTGAATAATGCTGCAATAATTATAGGGTACAGATAGCTTTGCAAGATAGTGTCTTCATTTCCTTTGGATACATGCCCAAAAGTGAACCACTAGATCATACGGTAGTTCTCTTTTTAAGTTTTTGAGGAAGTTTCATACTGTTTTCCATAGTGTTTATACCAATTTACATTCAGGATAAGACTATCAGTTCAAAGTGTCTGCCATGATATACTAATTCTTCCCTCTGAAAAAGACTCCAATTTCTTTCTTCTTTTTTTTTTAAAGATTTTATTTATTTGACAGAAAGAAACACAGCTAGAGAGGGAACACAAGCAAGGGGAGTGAGAGAGGGAGAAGCAGGCTTCCCACAGAGCAGGGAGCCCGATGCAGAACTTGATCCAGGGACTCCAGGATCATGACCTGAGCTGAAGGAAGATGCTTAATGACTGAGCCACCCAGGCGCCCAAGACTCCAATTTCTTAAGGAAGTTTTGATGGTCAAGGATAGATTAATATCCAACTTCTGGCTTGAAAATTTCCAATTGATTTATTCATTCCAGTAAGCAATACAATAAACTTCCCTATTTCTCTGAACCAGTTAATATAAAGTAATCTAGTCCTTGCCAGGTTGTAATTCTACTTTCAGAGTAGTTGCAACAACTTTTCTTTTCTTTTTAAATATTTCATTTATTTATTTGACAGAGAGAGAGATCACAAGTAGGCAGAGAGGCAGGCAGAGAGAGAGGGGGAAGGAGGCTCCTCGCTGAGCAGAGAGCCCGATGCGGGGACTCTATCCCAGGACCCTGAAATCATGACCTGAGCTGAAGGCAGAGGTTTAACCCTCTGAGCCACCCAGGTGCCCCTGCAATAACTTTTCTGACAACTAGTAGCAGTCCAAGGATTAAGCGTACAATAAAGGGAAGGTGAACTTTTGATATAGCACTTAGGTTGTGATTCAAGCTCTTAATTCTAATTGTTAATTCAAAAATTCTAGATGAATAAGCCAAAAGTCCAAAAGGTCTTCTTGCACAGACACAGCCTTGACTCAGGGCATAGGGCTTCTCCCGGAATCCAGCCTTCACTGACCCCAGGCCACGTGCAATTTGCAGGGAACCATTTGCACAAGGATAAGTGGTGGCTTACTTAAGTCTTCCACTTTCATTTTGCCTCCTTACCTCCCCAGATGTCTCCATCCCTAATGGAGTGGAGGCAGACTAATCTGCCTCTAGACTAACCTTGCCAGAAACACTTTCTCAAGCACATTGTAAATTTTATGGTTTCATCGAATATTTGCAAGAAGGGGTAGCAGGTAGAACATCTTACAAAGTGTGTGGATTCTTTTCTCTAGTTAACTCTGAGTTTCCTGGAAGGTCTCTTCTTCATGGTTTAGTCTCATAACCATCTAAAATCCCCAGTCCTGATATGGAACCTCCCTTGCTTTACATAATACTAGGATTTTTATCAAGCTCGTGCACTACAATTGGTTACTCCTAGATACAAACTTGCAACAAGAAAGATTTCTCAAATGTCCACATTCCCCACCCATCTCCAGGAAATTTTAGTGGATAAACTTTTGTCAATCTCTTTACAAAATAAATAACCATTATAGAAAGGCCAGAGAGTTTTCAAGTATTTTGAATAAACCTCATGTATTGTACATATCCAATAATAAAGAAACAATGAACTAGAGACCCACAATGTGGTGTGATTTAAAAGTTTAATAGGATTTTTGATTTATGTCAAAATACGTGGCATGTCAAAAGACCAGTTTCTGGATTGTGTTACTTTTCTCATGATGAAAAATACCTTTAAATGTGTCACTGAAATTAAGTAATGAAATGATTTGACATGTGAAAGAAAATCTTAAAACAGTAGTTTTCCTTCCAGCTGTCACAACTCATTTAGATACCAATTGTCTGCAATTGCAAATCTCTGAATCAAAATGTCAGCAAATGGCTGCCTGTGGTGGGGAAAATGTCTCTAAGGTGAATATGAATATTAATTGCCAGTGCTGTATCCAGAGAGACCTGTGATTGGTTTGTTCTTTTATTAGATTAAAAATATGAACAGACATTGGAGAATTTGGCAGAAATAAAAATTGAAATCTAAGGTATCCTCAAAAACATTTTAAGTGTAATACTATTCTGAAAACATTTCCCCCTTGCCCACATATTTCATCGCATATGCTCCATCAATTTTTTCAACACACTTCTAGAGACGCACTAATATATCTTAAAGAAGAAGGAAAAGATAGGAGAAGAATATCTACTTTTTCAGATTGCCCTGCCTCTCGGTATGTCATGGTCTTCTTATCTAACACAAAAGCTATTATGTCTTTTAAAAAATATCATTTTTTTTAGGCATAGTTTTATAGAAGAAAACAACTGAAGTGTTTGAGAATGGTGCTGACAAATCTCAACAACCTCTTTAGTAACTACTACGGGCTACAGAGATACCCAAGGGATAGACCTTTGACACAGAGATACCTGAATTTCTTGTAATAAAAAATACAACAGAATGAACTGTTAAATAAAGGTATGGAGAGTATTCCATATATATGCAAAAATAAACAAACATTACTTTATAAACTTTTTAAAATAATAAAATTAGGAAATCATAATTTTATTTATTTATTTATTTGAGGGGGGGAGAGCTCAGCTGGAGAGGGAGAGGGAGCAGCAGATTCCCCACTGGCAGGGAGCTGGATCCCGGGCTCGATCCCAGGATGCTGAGATCATGATCTAAACTGAAGGTAGATGCTTAACCTTGACTGAATGACCCAAGTGCCCTAGGAAAGCATGATATTGTAGAAACATAGATTAAGCTAGTTTTAGAAGTTTTTATATTTTTTGATATAAAGCAATTAGATATAGATACTTAGACACAAATAGTTTGCTCTTATTTTCAAGTATAGGAAAGCATTTTTGAGATAGATTTGTTATTGTAAAATAAATGATTAAAACACAAACTACAATAATGCTGGATTTTCCTGGTGTTTGTTTAAATCTATAATCAGAAAATTATAATTCCCAGAGTTGGCTGTTGAAGGGGTTTATTTCACATTGGAATAGCCCCTTTTCAGAAGAAAAATGTCTCTCATATCGACAGAAAATAGAATATTTTTAAGTACTAACATTTCTTCCCCCAGTCCTTCTCTGATTAACACTGGAAAGCAGTACATTTTATTAGCTGCTGATAGTTCAAGATACAGAATAAAACAAAACAAAACAAAAACACCTGTCTCCATAGAGAAATCTAATCTTCTGTCTCTTCCTCCCTTATTCTGTGTAGCACCCATGAAGCTTACACTAGACCTACTCTCCGCAACATGTGATCCTTAGAGAATTTTTGCCAGATTTTTCCCCCTTGACACAAAGGGTAATTATAGATTTGCCTCTATTGATAGGCCTTTTGGGATGCTGTTGTAGTGGGCAGAAAGATGACCTCCACAGATCCCAGATACTAGTCCCTGGATCTTATATGTTAACAGAACTTATATGTTAACATATATATTATATGCTTCTGCCCATGTGTTTAAATAAAAAAAATTATGAGAGATGAGATTATCATGGATTATCTGCATAGGCCCTAAATTCCATCACATGTATCAAAAAAATAATGCAGAGAGAGTTGATACACACACAGAGAAGGTGCTATGCAGGCGGAGGCAGAGAACACAGTGGTGGAACCATAGACCAAGGAATATGGGCTTCTACCAGAAGCTGGAAGAGGCAGGAAGCATATTCTTCCAGAGAGCTTCCGGACATAGCCTGATCTGCCAACACTTATTTCAGTCTACAGAAAATGATTCCGACTTTTGTTCTCCAGAATGTTAAGAGAGTAAGTTTCTTTTTTTTTTTTTTTTTTTTTTTTTAATTATGTCTTGTTTTAGCTGCGTTTATTTGTTCTCTTACTCAAGCCAAGAGAAATATGCCAAATGTATTTAGTTAGCACAGGTACATTCTTACTGCTTTCTTCAAGCACATTAATCCAGAAAACCCAGAAGACGTTGTATTAAAACATAATGTAGTGTGAGAATTTAAATTCACAAAGAATAGTAGATATTCTAAGGTGATAAATGAAAAACAAAGGTACATAAAGGTCCTTTTTCAACTGAACTCAGTCTCTGTTCTCTCTCCTCTTATTCTTTTTTTTTTTTTTTTTAAGTTTTTTTTAAATTTTTTTTTTT
>PITA01032641.1:0-13716 GCA_004023965.1 Spilogale gracilis
CTTTGTTCAGAGGCTTGCTAACAATTTTAGGTATTGAGACCCAAGAGTAGAAAATGGAATAATAGAACTGGAAAGGATTATCAAAATATAGTTTAATTCTAGACAAATCCCATGTGAGACCTCAGATTTTCTAAACTGTCTGAAAAGAGCTCCAGGGAAATTGGGTCATCTTAGTTGTATTTTTCCTCTTTAATTCTGGCAGGGTTATTGATGGGCAGTGATAACTTTCAAATATGATGACATTCCTTTCTGTGAGAAGGTACCTTTTTACCCTGACCAATTTGAAATGAAAACTGAAGAAATCAGGAATGGCTCATTATTGGTCAGTTTTGCAAACATTTATTGAATGCCTATTGTACTGGGGGTCAAGAGGTGTTACACAGACAAGGAAGACATGGCTCCTCCCTACCCTTAAGAAGTTAAAAGCCTGGTGTATCCTGCATGTTGACCATGCTGTGTACTTCTACATACTGAGTTGAACAGCTGTGTCCAACAATTGTGTACTCTTAGTGAAAATGTGTGCATACTTTTATTCTTAGTGAAAATGTGTGCATACACACTGGATATTTACCCCAAAGATACAGATGTAGTGAAAAGAAGGGCCATCTGTACCCCAATGTTCATTGCAGCAATGGCCACAATCGCCAAACTGTGGAAAGAGCCAAGGTGCCCTTCCACAGATGCATGGATAAAGAAGATGTGGTACATATATACAATGGAATACTACGCCTCCATCAGAAAGGATGAATATCCAACTTTTGTAGCAACATGGACTGGATTGGAAGAGATTATGCTGAGTGAAATAAGCCAAATAGAGAAAGTCAAATATCACATGGTTTCACTTACTTGTGGTGCATAAGGGGTAATATAGAGGACAGTAGGAGAAGGAAAGGAAATGGGAAGTAGGGTAATTCAGGGAGGGAGATGAAACATGAGAGACTTTGGACTCAGAAATCAACTGACAGTCTTGGAGGGAGGGGTTGGGGGGATGGGAGAGCCTGGTGGTGGGTACTGAGGGCAAGCATGGAGCACTGGGTGTGGGGCTTAAACAATCTTGGAACACTGGAAAAATAAAAAAAAGCATGCGGGCGATGTACAAATTTGAAATTTTGAACATGAAATACAGCCCATGAAAATATATATCAAAAAAATTCAAATTCTACACTGCGAATTCAGGCAGTGCTTCCTGAGTGTACCAATTCCTGGGCTTCTCCGTTTCTATTGAACCAGGTTATCTGGGAATGGGCTCCAAGCATATGTGTTTCATAGTAAGTTGAATGTGCTTCCTTGGTTTCCTTCTGGAAAAGTCCTCCTTCACAGATGCAAAGGAAGTTCTCATCCAAGGGTGAAATAAATGGTCTTCAGTTATGGGTTATTGCTTTGGTTTGCATCACAAAGTTTCAGAAACTGGCTTAAGAAGGGTCACTAGGGATGCTTACAGAAATACACTTCTATAGTTCAGTCTTATTGTTCGAGTTTTTCAGCTTTCTTTAACACTCTTAACATCTGGCTTAACGATAAAATACCTCAAAATAGGCAGGTGAACAAGTGGCAGCTAGGACCTTTCACTGAGGAGAGGGCTGGGCAGGGGTGGTTCTGAAGACCATAACCAGAATCTGAAAGGTTTCCAGTCCTCTGATGAACTTTGCCTACTAATACTGTTCTGTAACTGCTTTCAATTTTATAAGAAATATAAACAGTCAAAAAAGAAACCTCATTAATAAAATGAAAATATTTCTTGCTTGACTTAATAAGGCTCTCTCGTGCTAGGTTTAAAGCACCAAGTTACTGAAAAGACAAAAGTGTGACTTTTAGTATTTGTCTAAAGTTAGTGAAATTCTCATGGAATGTCTCTCATTCTTAGCTTCTTTGAACCAGCCTTGCCAAACCCATTTCCATGGAAACAAACATCAAATCTGAATACTGAAAAAGCTAAAGATGTGTATGCAAACTTTTATTTGCTGTACTTGGCCAAGTGAGGTTGCTGGCCTAAGTGGGCCTATAAGATGACTTACTGCGGGGGGGGGGGGGCAAAGCTCCAAGGGCCTCTCAAGAAACTCTATTTCTCTCCTTCCCTTTATTCCCCTATCCTTTCCTTCCATGTCTTCCTCCATCCTTTTCTCATTCATTTACTTGATTTCATTCAAATAGCACAATTGAGCTCCGATATATGGCTAAATCTATTCCTCCTTGGTCTCCTAGGAGTCTGATTCCTTGGTAAATGGCTTTATGAGACAAAAAGAAATAGGGTCTTCAAGTGTATGTAGGGAGCATGTGCATTAAACCAGGATGATAGGGGAGGGTTGGTGAATTTGCATCTAAGAATGGTGATGCTGGAATGGTGATGCGGTTGGAGCCGTAATGGAATGCTGGCCGAGTTGGACAGGAAGGGGCTGGGAGAGAGAAGAGGAACCTCGCCTTTCCCTTGGATTAGAAGAGCCACAGATACATGGTTTGTGATACATTTACTAGCACACTTACTAGGGATTCAGTAGCCAGTACCTTAAACCAAAATACAATAACTGGTGGAGCAAACAAGACAACAAATCCTCAACTTTCTTCCAGACAGACTTGAGTAGCTTTCATGGGATGAAATGAAATTTTAATGAGCAACAATCTTTAAAAAACAAAACAAACACAGATGGGTTAATTGCTGTATCAGAAGTAAAAAACGCCCCTGTATAAACAGACCATGGGTTTCTATATCTCGGGTGGTTTCCAAAGTTCTTATATCAGATGTGTAAACTGGGCGGTTTCCTTAAATGTGGTGGGAATTGGTCATGTCTTAACCATTCGAGTGCAGCCTGTAAATATGGTTCCTCATATAAACCTGTAGTGGCTTGTCTGGAGTTAATAAAGGAGCAGAGAAGACAGGGAGTTCTGAAAGCAATCAATCCATAGAATTAAATATGTAAAAGGATAGTAGGTAAGGAAATGTTTTTGAATCAGGACCATGTCCAGACATGTGTGTATGATCCTGAAATTCATTTCACTGCTTAAACTAAAATGCATCGATCACCATCAACTGGAATAACCCAAGAAAAGAGTGCTCTTATTAGTAATTCAGAAATGGAGGACAACAAGTGGTTTAGAAAAAACAACTTGAAGAAAGGGCTGAAACAAGAGAAACTGCAGCAAAGGTTTGACGTGCTAAAAGAGGCAAAGGATATCCAAGTGAAAGGGACTGAGACATTCTCAGAGGGCTGAAATCTGAGGGAGCTTTGCTTGGTATGATTCACTTGGGGCTCCTGCTTGTGCTCTGCACTGATCGGTAATGATGAAGTTCAAAGTTAGCTCAGACTGTGGGTGCTGGTCTAGAAAGGCAGGAGGGATGAAAGATGAGTTTGCATTCTCTGTAGTCTGAGCTGCTGGATCCTCACATTGAGAAAGCACTCGTGTATTACTTGAGTCTATTAGTAGAGTCTCCTAGATATAACTGGGAAGCAGAAAGGCTTTGGTGACCTTGAACAGTAAGAAGGGCAGCCAGAGCTGGATAGTGCTTTGAGGGGGGAACAGTATGTCAAAATGCAGCAAGCAAGTGTAGAATCGTTAGGGGAATTAACATAAATCAGAGGTGGATAGGGAGTGGGTTGAAGACAGTTTGGAGAAGGACCGGACATAGAGACAAAGTACAGAAGAACCTGGATGGTCCTGAAATACCTGTTTGGAAACTAGAAATTGAAAGCTGAATTGGAAAGTAGAAGTAGGAAAAAATAGGAATTAGCTTTAATGACCTTAATGAGCCTTAATGACCACTGGCATAAGCCAGCTCCATAGGAGAGAATGGGATAAGGCCTGATTGGAGAATGAAGGTCTAAGGCTGAGAAAACCTAAATGGGGAAAAATTTGAAAGATCCACCAGGGACAGACCAAAAGACTGATGACAACGAGGGTCCAGACGAAGTTGGAATCCAGAGATATGTGGCACCATGTGATTCAGTGTGAGAGTTCCTCCAGCAGCTGTTGGTTCTGGGGGGTACAGTAACAGTAAGCGGTGGTGGTCTGAGTGATACAGGGTTGGGGTTTTATTAGGCCGCTGAAGGAACAGGTACTAAGATATGAGGGGTGCTGGTGATAACCTGTTGGATGACCCGCCACAGCCTCTGACTTGAGGGTTCCTACCCTCTGGGCCGGAAGGGATGGTTAGATGTGGAGGAAGTAGGAGGCTCCCCAACCTGGAGGTACCCAACATGGCCCATGGGCAAGAAGGGGTGGTGGATGGCTGCTAGTCCTTTGCTCTCAATGTCCAGAAGTAACAAAAATATCAGCCCTGTCTTCCTTTCTTTCCTCATTTTCCTTGACAGAATGATGAAAAGAGCTAAAAAGGCTGAGGCAGGCCAAAGCAGCAGACTGACCCGGCAAAAAGCACTTCTTTACCACCAAATCACTTCTTTTTTTTCTCACCAGTTTCCAGTTGCCCTGGAGAGTTGATGCTAAGTGCTGTTTTATTGAGCATATTGTCCCATAGCTATGGCTGAATCTGCCATGCAGAAAGAAGTCAGCTGTCATTCTGGCAGGTTTCGAACGACACGGGCCATTAAATGGCCTCTTAGCCGTGGGCAAGTGTGCTGAAGGACAGCCAAGGATGTGTCCTCCAAGAGCAAAGCCTCTCTGAGGTTTGTGAGCAGCAGGGGAGAGGTCCCTAAATTCTGCACCTAGAGGCAGAAGGGGAGAGGACCATGGCCCTCAAAGAAAGGAGAAGATGGGCTGAGTGGGTAATGGCTCTGCAGAGCCTTTGTTTCAGGGCTGTGGAGTATGGCTCGCCGCTCGGCCGCTGCCTGATGCCACAGTACTCTCAGGAAGGCCTGCAATCTCCATGTCGCTGTGAGCATCCCTGCTCCCACACACTGGCCCACTCACCTGCCGACTGAGGTGGTGCCCAGAGCTCCTTCCTAGATCTCTGGATAGGAAGTTCCATATGGTGGAAGCAAAAAGAAAAACCACTTTGCTTCACCCGGGAGAGAAAAAGAGTCAAGGAACAAGGGAGAGGAAGAGTTAGGTTAATTCCTCAAGTTTGCGTTTATGTCCTAGTAGGTGCTACTCTACACTGTGATCTCCCAGCAGTGGGAGAGAGAACAGATAACCCATTCGCTTCCTGTCCTGGTTGCTTGATGAGTCTCTGGATTCTACTTTCCATGCTGGCTGACTCCTAGCAATAGGCAAGTTGGGCCTAAGCCTGTCAGCTCCTAGAGGAGGGAGTCTGGGAGGAGTCCTAAGCTACTTTGTTTCAAGCAGTGGAGCTGGGAATCCAGCCCCCCTCCCCCCCCCAAGCATGAAGGCCAACAGAACACTGGATTTAAGTACATTTTATTCAAGTGATTCACTTTGTATTCTTGGAAGTATTTCTTTGAGAACATAGGATATGACTGAAAAATTAAGCATAATTCACTATTTTTCTTGGACCTAAATTGCTAAATGCTAAAATTTTAGATAGCCATATTTTTTTATATACATTCACTTTGTTCTACATAGGAGTCTATTCACAAACACACAAAAATAGAAAAGACCAAAAAAGTGCACAGGCACTCCACCCAAAAGGCCTAGAAAGTTGATTAACGAAACTACACAGGATTTCAGTAAAACAATTCCCTTTCCTTCCCTTCCCCGGGAATTAGATAGAAGCTGATTTCTAAAACTCAAAGCACACAGAAATGGTCCTGAAAAGTCTAAGAATGAGGGAATTGACTAAGGTAATAAATGGTGTTATACATTCTCAACTGAAAGTATACTCTAGGTAAAAAGTAAGCTGATCAGCAGAACAAGGCCAGAATTAAATCCAAATATATCTGGGAACTTGGGTGGCATATCAAAATGTGGGCAAATAAAGGGTATAAGTAGCTGTGTAGGAAGAATAAAATCACAGGTTAAATTCTGAATGGTTCAAAAATTTAATATAAAACCTAGAAAAGTAATAGAAGATTTTTCAACTTTGTAGTGGGAAAGGCAATCTTAGTAACGATTCAAAATTCAAAAGACCTAAAGAAAAGAACATACATAAAAAATCATATAAAAGCAAAAATTCATGTGGAAAAACCCACCATTGTCAAATGACCAGTAACACATTGGGAATATCTAGATAAATTGTGAAAACAGACAAAAAGCTAATCTGCTAATTTGTTCAGAAGAAACGAAGAACCTTACAGAAAAATTTACACGTTGTAACAGTTGATGACCCAAACACTACATTTACTCAATCTATAAACCTCATGAGCTAGATATTGTTACTAAAATTCACTGGGAACCTAAGGTACAGAGAGGTTAGTTAACGTGCCCTATGCCACACAGCTTTGGAGTGACAGTCCGACTCCAGACTTTTAACTTATAACCAATATCTATGACCAATCAACTATACGAAATGAAATTTGTTCAGAGACAAAAAGATGCTCAAAATCTCTATAAAAAATTAAAGCTACACTGAGATTATTTTCACTGTCCCTCAAAGTTTCTTTATAAATCTGTACTAAGACAGTAAATTTCTGACCTGCCTAAAGGCAAGTGTTGTACCTGGTGACCGAGGCATTAAATTGAGGATTTATGCAAAGGTGTCAGTTTGTGAAGACAAAGGTTCTGAATAAATGTGACACAGCTTGTCTTTATCCTATTACAAAAGTAGTGGTAATGTAGAGCATAGTCGTGGATAGCCTCCAGTGGGGAGGGAAGAAATTCTGTTTGGACGTGGGATACTTCAAAATTACTCCAGGAGCTGCAAATATATTTCTGAAATAGACAAAACAATTTTAACTGGGGTCTTTGCCTGTCCTATGGCAACGTGAAAAATAGTCCTTTTCACTTTTTCTATCTAACCTGTACCACTGCCTGCTAAAAACAGCCAGGGAATTAAGTATTTCCTCTTCCCACATGATGTTAGCAAGACAGTCGTTGTGAGGAAAGTGTTCGCTCATTTTTTATATTGTAGAGAAGTCACGGTTACCCCTGATCGTGGGAATTGGGTTTATGAAGGGATGATGAAATCCAGAAATCCTAGGATCATTCTTAATCGCATGCGTCAGTCTTTTCTGTCATCAGTTCCTTACTCAGAGCTCACAAATAGAAAGTGCAATTGATTTGTAATTACGTTCATTTTCCTCAGAATTGGATGAAAGCCTTGGCAACCGTAAAATGACCAAAATGGTAGCAGCGAGCAGTGGGACGCAGCAACAAATCTCAAATACCACGTGCAGGAAAACTTGAGTCATCTAGGCTGTGGTTCCCAAGGTTGCCGTTTGTTAGATCCGAGCAAACCTGGAAGGTTATCCACCTTCTCCACGAAGCCTCCTCTCCCACACCACAGATGTTATGATGATCAAGGATGAAAGGTTTATAATATTTGTGACAAAACTATACAGAAGGCTGCAGGGGAAAACCTAACAATCTGCTGGTTTTTTCCTAATTTCTCCTTCTTGACAAATGTGAAGTCCTCAGATTCTTCCTGCTAATAGATTTACATCAAATATTCCTATTTTACCAGAATGGGCTCAGACCATCCATACCATCCTGAAATCTTGCTTTTTGCAATTACAATCATAGATGTTTTTTTCCAGTTGAATATCCCATAACTCCACCTCAATATTCTTGAGAGCTAGAAAATGTTCTGTAATTAGGATAAAAACAATACAGTGAACCACAATCCAATATTCTTTTCTGCTATTTTCTGAGACTTCCGAGTTAGAGGTCCTGACATCTACTTTAATTTTTCTGTAGGGCAGATGATCTGAAGTGGGATTGGTAGGTCAGATTTTAATAACTTTGGCTACACTGTCCAAGAACAATTCATATTCATGCAAATAAGCTATGAGTATACACAGGGCATCACTCTGGGTGTTTCTACTTATTTTAATTTTGCCAGTGAGATGAACAATGGTAACACATTTTTTTTAAAAATTACATTTCCATGACTGTTAAAGAAACTAAGCATTTTCCATTCCATTAGTTGTCACTTTTCAGTGTTTATTGTCCATTTCACGTTTCTGTCTTATGGCAACGTTATTGTTCATGTGTATATTTCTTTCCCTATTGGATTATCTATTTGTTTGTTGAAATGTAGGTACTCTTTTGTATGTTAGGAATATCAACCCTTAGTCTGTTTATACACACTGATACTTTCTTTTGACTTTACTGATATTGACTTCCAGCTATAGAACTTTTTCTCATGTAGTATCCAATGTCTATAGTTTGTGCACTTCTTTGACTTGCTTAAAAAGCTGTTGTACTACTAAGTTACTTTTAAAGTTATGGAGAAGTCTAAATTGGGATTCAGGGTGAATGAGGAAATAATACAACCTCATTGGATTACTTATGATCTCCTAATAGAATATCAGTGTGATTATTTGGGATGGGACTACAATAATAAAAGGAATGGAAAAGCCAAATAATTCAAACTGATTGGAATGGGGTTAAGGAAAGAAGGACCTTGTATGAGTCCGTAAATGCATGAAATAAGGTAAATGAACTGTTAAAAAGGGAATGTATGAAACAGAAGATAGGAAGAAGAGAAGAGATTTTTGCCAATTGTGATAGTAATATAGACAGGATACATTTCTTTATCAAAAGGCACAGGTTTGGGAAGATTGTGTTTTAAAAATGTGAAACTATGGAAGGAACAAAGACATGACAAAAATGAAGACATGAGAAAAGATGCAATGGAGAATTCCAAACGAGGAAGAGGTATGGTAATGCTAGTTTCAAATAAGGCAGAACTGAAGACACAAAACCATGTCTCAGGGGATAGAGAGATAAAAAAATTAGAGTTAAGGCTACCAAGATAGCCAGGATTTCAGGAATTAAGCTTCTGGAGTGAAGGGAGGAGAAGGAAGATATTAGCGTGAGCCCTTTTCCCAATTAGTCATTTAGCAGTTCGTTTGAGGGATGGACTAAGAGGCTGAGTACCTGACCAGTCAGTATCAGTCTTGTTGTGCTGAGGAGATAGGAGTTGAGAGTTCTTCAAAATGGAGAGCGCCTTGGGCTTTCATTTGAAAAAATGAAGGAATATACCCTAGGTGTAAGGATAAACTAAAGAACAGTGCTTATGAAAAGCCAGCCTAAAATAAGCTCAAACCCTGATTGGATTAAAGGGACTTTCTACAACTGCCTGATAAAGCTAGAGAAAGCCTCTCTGAACAAGAATATCAACAATTCCTTTCTTATTCTTTTTTTTTTTTTTTTTCCTTCCTAACACTGGCCCAGTATTTAATGAAAAAAATTACCAGGTATACTAATAGCCAAAGGGAAAAAGACCCCAGGAAATAGAATATCCCAGGTAATCAGCTGTACAGATACCTGATTAACACTTGAGAAAACAGATAAGAACATGGAGAACTATTTCAGAGCTACATAAAATAAAATGGGAATTTTAAGACTAGAAATACAGTGACCTATTGACACTATAATATATTTGTTGAGCAGCAAATTTGAGGTAGCTGGTGAGAGGATTTATAGTCCAGGAAAAAAAAAGAGGTAAAACTACATGGACTAAAGACTTAAAGATAGAAAATGTAGAAAAGTTATTTGAGTCATAACCATGGGTAAAATTTCTATCATCTGTGAAATTGGAGTCCAAGAAATGTGTCGGAGAAAGGATATGGCAGAAGCAATACTTGAAAAGATAATGACTAAAAATGTTGCTAAATTAACAAAGGGCACTGAGTTAAAAAACTAAATGAATATAAACACCATGCAGGACAAACCCAAAGCTAACAGACATCTGGGCACATCATAGTAAAATTGCTTAAATACAAAGAAAAAAAATCCTAAAGCAACAAAAGAGGTGGCAAGAGATGGTGCTTTCTAAAGGACACAGCTAAGTCTGACAGCTGAGTTCTCACTATTAGACAAAATTATATAAGCTGTAACTTTGGAATGCCCCTTCTAAAAAAACAGAGACCTTGAATTGTATATCAAGCAAAAAATACGCTTAAAATGAAGGGAAAATATTTTTAGAATAACAAACTGAAAGAAAACTACATGCTTATTTTAAAATTCAGAAGTAAGGACTGTGAATCATGGAAATGACAGGCAGAACCATGGAAATGACAAAAGCAATGAATGGCAATAGAAATGGTCAATATGGGGAAATAGTGAGTAGAACACTTATGTCCGATGGGTTTTAAAAAGATACTTAAAAAAAAAGATACTTAAAATTAGACAATAGGAAAAAATAACATGAGATATAGGGATAAATGGAGTTAAAATATTCCAAAGGCTTTCCATTATCTAAGAAATGATAAAGTAATTTGTTGGACTCTAGTAGATCAAAAAAAGCACAAGGATTTAAAAGCATATAACAAACTTATAAAGGGGAACAATGAATTCTTGATCAGGCCATGTGAAGGCAAGGGTAGAAAGTAGAATATAGAATAAATGGGACAAAAGAAAAAAGTAAGAGGGTAATTATGAACCCAAATACTATATATCAGGGCTCCATTAAATATAAATGGAGTAAATATTCTAATGATAAGATTGACTGGATTAAAGAAAACTTTGTGCTGCTTATAAGCAATATACTTTAAATATTAAATCAGAAAGAAGTGACAGTAATAAGATAGAATAAGGTAGATTCAGAAAATAACCCAAAGAGAACTGGCATAGCTATACTAGTATCAGATGAAGTACATGTTAAGGCACGAAGAATTGCATTTAATAATGAAAAATCAATCAAAGATAATTTCGACTTTGGACATAGCTAATAACCCAAGACCAGGTAGAAAATGTAAATAACTACTGAAGAAAGTTTAGAGTTGTAATTAAAGAGAACATTTAAAAAGGTACCAGGATGAGAGAGCTTTAGAATAAGTTTTATATAACCTTTAAAGGACATTCCTGTTTAAATATTTGAAGACCACACAGGAAAAACAGTAATACCCCAAATCTCTTCAATATAGCTAAAGAGAAAGAAACCTTATAAGAATAATAAACCAACTAACAAAGTCCTCCAAAACCAGTTTAATTTATGAATGTGTTTCAGGAACACAAGGGCAGTTCAGATTCAAATCTCTGAAGAAAACAAAATGCCAGTTTATCATCAATGTATTGATGTGTCAATAGATGCTGAAAAGACTATTCATTGGTAGAAGAAACTTAGATTATATACAGGAAATTCCATCTAAAGTAGCTAAAGGTAATTCCATCTAAGTATCTAAAGGTAAAACAAAAGGGAAACACTAGCAGAAATTTCAGAATGTTTATATTAAGCACCTTCAAGCTCTTGGTTAGAACTTTTTTCCTTTTTCTTCTCTCTCTCTCTCTCTCTCTCTCTTTAAAAAAAATAAAAAACAACAAACCAAAAAACCTTTCCCAACCGCCATCTCCTCAGCCTTGTATCTTGGACTTGTGGCATAGAGCTTTTTTTGTTTCCTTATTTGCCTTCCTCCATCACCGTGCCAGAGGCCTCCAAAATACATATCTTACTCATCTTCGTATATTTAGTGCCAGGCACATTGTAGCTATGTCGTAAGTATGGCTAAATTGATGAGGATCCCTCCTCGCATCCCCACAACCATTCTAGCCTGCCTGTCTCCTGGAGTGATAGCTGAATGGAGCGATGTCATCCTGTGAAACGTTTCTGCAGTTTATTTTCTGTAAGGCACTTTAAATACTGCGGGCTGGTTGTGCTCCAAAACAGCCCTTAGGACCAGAGCTACTGAGCTTTACTCGGAGGGTGCAAGGGGTGTCCGTGTGGCAGAAGGCGGAAGACGGTTGATGCCTCCAGCATCTGTCTGACCCATGCGACAGAACGAGGGGAAAAACCAGAATAAACCCTACTATGGCATGGTTTGCTTTGTTTGCGTTATTGGCCACCTTTGCTAATCACGTGTGTTTCTGTGGTCCTTACCCCTGGTTTTACCCTACCTGGCTGGGCCAAATAAATCCCAGCGCTTCACAGATGTTCTTAGGTGCAGCTAGGATTGAGAACCACTAGTCCTTCATTCTCTTGCTCCTCATAGGAGTCTGAGATTGCATGGGCCCAGAAACCACATGCTGCCTCTGTGTGTGTGTGTGTGTGTTTGTGTGTGTATGTATGCAGAAATAATTTCCTAAAGAAGGTGGTCATGCAGCAGGAAGAGCATGGCTTAGAGTCTTAGCCTTGTCTCTGGCTGGAGAGCTGATCCAGCAAGCCACAAAACCTCTCTATGCACTAGTTCCATAATTGATCAAATAAGCATGATAAGCTCTTCTACCCTCCTCAACCTGTACTAGGAAGTCTAAAATGGAAACTAGATTAAGACTCTTCAAAACTTTGAAAATCCTGCAACTGTAATTCGTTAGCATTTTCATCATAAAATCGGCACTGTCCTCTTTCCTAGTTGTGGGGCCTGGTGCAGGTCATTTCACTTGTTGAAGCCCAGTTTGCTCATTCCTAAAATGGAGTTACGTACTCTGCAGAGGACCCCTTTAGCAGCAAGGCAAGCAATAGGAAGGGAAAAACACAATATATCCTATTGCGTTTGTTACTAACTTGGCTTTGTACTACAAAGACCTCGAAGTTCTAGGTGTCGAGCCTGCCATCGGATCCCACAGTGTGCCTCGTGGTAGCAGATGCAGACACCTTCGTGGCTGTGAGCAGGTGTGATGTTCTTGCCTGAAAAGCTTTGCCACTTTAAAGCAAATCCCAGGGAATTTTTGGGCCACAAACCCAGCCTGCTGAGGTGACAGTTGCCGCTGACTTAGCTACGGAGAGCTGTCCCTTTGGCTCCCATCACCTGGGCTTTCCTGCCTGCTGAGTGGGTTGTGACAGGAGATCACTACTGGAGAGAGGTGGATGTGTGATCAAAGCAACTGAAGGGGCTTGAACTCTCTGGGTATGTGGTGACCTAACCAGAGGAGGGTTACAGAGGCACTGGTCGGGTGGAAATGCCTGGCCCTGGGCGAGTCCTGCCATTGTCCTCTATCCTCACCTTCTGCCTCTATGTTACTGGTGCTTTTCTGCAGCTCTGGACACTGTATTTTCCAAAAGGGATCTGCCGTCTTAAACTGACAACCAGGCCAGACATGATTAATGTGAACGTCTCTGGGGGAGCTCAAGATTTAGAGTAGTGAATTTGAAAGCGTGAGATGGGGGAAAAAGCATTTGGAAGTGGCTATGGTACAGTTATTTCTAATTTTGGCTCTGTAGGTGTGTATGTTCTTAACTGGGCAAACTTATGTTGTCAGCCAGTGACCTTAATACTTCTCCTTCCTAAAGCAAATCTGAGAAATAGTATATTACAATCTAGAGATGACAACAACAAAAACCCTATAAAGTCAGGGTGTCAGCCTTTCATGCAATAAAACAGAACAAGTCTCTTTGGAAGGCATGAATGGTTATTTCACATGAGCCCCTGAACCCCCATACCCACTTACCCACTGATATGGTCCAAACAGCGATTATTTTCAGAAAGGCCTTAGTTCTGGAGTTGAACCGGCTATGATGGATGGGGTTCTGGATGGCAACGTAGCGGTCTAGTGAGATGGCACAGAGGTGCATGATGGAGGCCGTGGAGAAGAGCACGTCCAGGTAAATCCAGACAGCACAGAGCTTGCTGGGCAGAGGCCACCGGTAACCTGTGATGCAGAAGGTTAGCGTCAGTGAGGGATCTCAGGTCTCCCACGGTGTATGGAACCCAGTCTGCCAGAAGGGTTTCTATTCTGGGGGTGCGGTGGGGTGGGGAAGGCACAGGTGGTGGCAAGGGCAACACAAGATGTTTCCAGTATTTTAAAAGGCCTGAGAACAATTGTACTGAA
>PITA01032642.1:0-13717 GCA_004023965.1 Spilogale gracilis
GCTGTCCAATTTTCCCAGCACCATTTATTGAAGAGACTGTCCTTTTTCCACTGGATATTTTTTCCTGCTTTGTCAAAGATGATTTGACCATAGATTTGTGGGTCCATATGTGGGCTCTCCACTCTGTTCCATTGGTCTGTTTCTCTGTTTTTATGCCAGTACCATGCTGTCTTGGTAATCACGGCTTTGTAATAAAGCCGTAATATCATGACTCATGACTTTAGGGGCGCCTGGGTGCCTCAGTCAGTTAAGTGCCCAACTCTTGATTTCGGCTCAGGTCATGATCTCAGGGTCATGAGATGGAGTTCCACATTGGGAGCAGACTTGGCTGGAGATTCTCTCTCTCCCTTGGCCTCTGCTCTTCCCCCTGCAGATAAATAAAATCTTTAAAAAAATATCATGACGTTAAATTCATTGCTCTCTACTTATGCCTCTAGCCTCCTGAGTCCACACTTATGTATCCGATGGTCTACTTGCATGTGAGCTTCAGTATTCAGTAGGCATCTCTAACATTTCTAAATCAGCACCCTTGATTCCTTGGTCCTAAGCCTCTCTTCTCCTAGTCTTTCTTCTTATTTTAAATGGCACCCCTACTCCCCCAGCTATTCAAGTTCAAGACCTAGGAGTCATCTTTTATTCTTCTCTTTCCTCACCTTCCACATCCTATAATACCGGCAAGTCCTGCACACCCTACCTTCGGAGTGTCCAGCCTTCATTATCTTTTACCTGGGCTCTTGCTTCCATGCTTAACCCCATTCTCATTCACTTACCCCACAGCAGAGGGAGCTTTCTATAAAGGAAATCAGAGACATGGAAATTATAAACATGAAATGAGTGAAAAACATCGCAACATCAAAAAAGACCTCATTTTATTAACCTGCATGTCCTATTTTCCCATGATCATTATTCTACAGAAAGAAATCTCCAAAATGGGCAAGTTAATGTTCAGAAGCGAAATAAAGTTAATTGTCATAGGTATATAACACCACTGCCTTAGGAGTCAGTTAATATTTTTCCTTTCTTTTTGTAATGTGTGCTTTTTAATGCCAAGGTTTTTATTATTTTCATCACCCCAAAGGGACTTAATGTTGAGGCTTTTGGTTTTACTTTAAAAAATATCTTTGAAATCTTTTATCGTGTGGAATTTGGTGCAACTTAAAATGCTTAGCTATATATAACAACTTCTTTATGCAAGATTTGAAAACCCTGTTAAAGTGCCTTAAGACACTTAGATCAATATGATGTTTTTAGCCCAGTTTCATGCACAGATTGATGTTTACTCTAAAAGAACACATGGAGACAGTTTGGACCAGATTACAAGGCACGGTAGCAGCAGTAACTTCAAGTCTGAGTTCATCCTGAGTCCAAGTGCATTCAGGCCGCTTGAACAGGACACCGCCAACTGGGTGGCTTACGAATATTTCTCACCATTCCAGGGGCTGAGAAGCCCAAGATCATGGTTTCCGCAGGTGGCCAAGACCTGCTTCCCGATTCATCAGCAGCACCTTGCCCTGTCCTCACTTCCTCTGGTACAGGGAGCGAGGGAACTTTCTGGAGCCTCCTTTCAATCACTCATCCCATTCATTAGCATTCCACCTCATGAGCAGAGCATCTCCCAAAGGCACTACCTCCTAGTACCATCATTTTGGGAGTTAGGATTTCAACATATGAATTTGCGGGGATACAAAAATTCACATTGTAGTAAGTGTTATACATGCAAAATGCTGGTAAATTAGTGAATGCTGCTGATAACAGTACTGATTTATTGCACATTTGTCATGAGTCATCAGTGTATAAAGTAGCACAAAAAATAAATCAGGTATGTGAACATGAAGACATATATTCTTTGTTTAAAAAAACATAGTACCAGGGGTAGAGAGAGAATGAAATGAAGGGAGCTTGACAAATTTAGTGTGAAAGTGGGCAGAGGAGGGAAAAAAAACAATTTCATGGATTTCCAGCATAGAACCATTTTTAATCTTTAGGAAAGATATGTTCTTTTAGAAATAATGATTAAAGACAGATTTTAAAGATTTATGGTGCAAATCTGATTCAGTAGTTTTGAGTATGTTTTCCTTTTTCCTCAGTAGAGGGCGTGATCCCCCTGTGGTAGACTTCAGTTTTCAAATGTCCTTGCAGACATACCGTGCAGTATTCTTTGCTAAAACTGTAGTCCTCCAGTTGTTATGAATTATAACATATTAATTAATTTATTAATTATTCTATTAACTTATTTTTATTCATTTTCTTAAATAATCATAAATAACTATAAACAATCTTAATCTATCTACACACTTCATTTTTACTTTCTGTCCCACCTTTGTTCTGACTTGGAACAGTCAAAAGCCTAAGGCTTCGTTTGGAGGAGGATCCTGAAAGACTATACAAAAATGTATAAAAAATGAATGCTATATCATGGCCAGCATCTAAAGTGCTGTCCAGGAAGTGGTCTTGATCTGTGTCTGGACTTGAGTTTAAAGGAAGAAGGGTGTCCAGTTGGCACTAAATTTCTTGGCGAAGCCCCTCGTAAACTCTAAAGGCTGTTTTCGGTGAACACAAGAAGATTGCATTTGTAGACATTAAGACTGAATGAACAACTCATTTCTGAGTTATAAAGCTTCTCACACAGATTTCTACAGATTCTCTGTACATTTGGAACTGATAGATGTTTTAGATGGAGTTTTGCTGCCTAATAGAGAAATTAAAAAAAAAAAAACCCACCACCATATCCAACATGGTGCAAGCGGAATTGTCTATTTTTAGTCCCCATTTGTACTATTGCTGTCAAGTGTCTGCTTTTCCTGAAATGTGAAATTTACCACTAACTTATGATTTGGCAGTGACTGGCTTATCCTTTCCCCCCACAGTATAAGAAGTATCGTTCTTCTCATGCACATACCAATAACTTTGCAAAGTCCGTGGTCAACCTTGTGGATTCTGTAAGTATCCCAGTTTTCTTGAACCTATTTTTTTCAAGACAGAATAGTTTATATTTCTCTTTGTTTACTTCTTACTTTAACTCTTTCTTAGGCAAAAGTAAAAACTCCATCCTTAAGCTCATCTGGCTAAGAAATTAAAGAGTGGTCTGCTTCACGAAAAATAGTGTTAACAGAGTTTTGGGGCTGGTTGGTTTATTTTTGGTATCCCAAAGATGCATTAGTGTTGCTTCTAATTGATGTCTAGACCTCTTTGTCACCCAGCCTAGAAGGACAAAAACACGAGAGGAAATTAACTGCTAAAAAGAGTGTAAATTACACTTGGCCTGGAGACTTTGTTAATGATGACCAGTTGAGCTTATTGTCTTAAATATATTATAGGAGAGCTAATTGGTTGAAGTGGAGTATTTTTTTTTAAGAACTCCAATTCAATTTGTTATCGTAGTAGTAAATGCTTCAGATTTTATTTCTAGAGGACAATTAAGTGTAGTCCCCAAATAGAATTAACTTGAAAGAATAAGATCTATATGTCCTTACAAAGACTTCTAGCTCTATAAATCATTCATATTGATATTTTCCCCCTCACAGTTTGTAAGTTACAGAAAATAATGGTTAATATTTTCTTCCTTTTTCCTGATTTAGGTAAAATTACGTAGATGTGAACATTTGTTATGTTCCAATAAATAGTTCAGTTTGGCTAGTCATAGATGAAATATAGCACACTACTTTATTTTCTAATGTAGAGTGTTATATTGTTCAGTTAAATCTATTTTTATCTGATATTTATCTGTATGTTCCCTCTTACTGGGGAAAAAAACTTTTTTTTTTTTAAAAGATTTTATTTATTGGGTGCCTGGGTGGCTCAGTGAGTTAAAGCCTCTGCCTTCAGCTCAGGTCATGATCTCAGGGTCCTGGGATGGAGACCCGCATCAGTCTCACTGCTCAGCAGGGAGCCTCCTTCCTCCTCTCTCTCTGCTTGCTTGTGATCTCTCTCTCTGTCGAATAAATAAAATCTTTAAGAAAAAAAAAAAGATGCTATTTATTTATTTGACAGAGAGAAACACAGCTAGAGAGGGAACACAAGCAGAGGGACTAAGAGAGAGAAGCAGACTTCCTGCTGAGCAGGGAGCCCGATGTGGGGCTCGATCCTGGGTCTCCAGGACCATGACCCGAGCCGAAAGCAGTCGCTCAACCAACTGAGTCACCCAGGCACCCCGAGAAAAATACTTTTTTATGAATTGCCAACTAAGTGATTCTTAACTTCCTCCAAAGACCTGCCTTCGAAACAGTCCCCAAACCTTTCATCATGTCATACTCACAACATGTAACAACTGTAGGCACGGCTGAGGAAAGTATAATACAGGTGGATGGGCAGAGTGTACCATACACAGTTAGGACTGAAATTCTGAAAGCCAGTTTACGCCTGGTTTATTAGCCTTTAGTAATTTCAGCTCTTGTCAGCAGTCTTCTGAGAGGAAGACTATAAGTGAATATGGAAAAGAGAAGTTGCCAGACTGTTGACTTGGTAGCATCTCTGTATTGGTCATTCTATCATGACTGAAACTCTTGCAAAGTGGAATTTTTATTTCGGGTTATCATATAGGTTCTGAAGCTGGCCAACATTTAACTCGCTTGTTGTAAAATCATTGTAGCTTCAGGTTGATTTAGACGTGATGATATTCCTTTTCTTCAGTGTGTTCAAAGATCATCCATTATTTTCTTAATTAGCTTGAAGATAGGACAAAATGCAGTGGTCTTTGAAATCGCTTAATTATGTGAATTGTTTAACTACTGGGCCAAAACTGGAGAAAGAGAATAGAAAGATACAGTTTAAATATTGGGAGTAAGGCCACCATATGGTGAGGGGAAAGTGGGTGATATGAATCTGCTTTTCCCTCTTTTGACCCAGATCTAGGATTCCCTCTCAGTGTCCTTTTATGTCTCGTGGCCCAAGGCCTCCAAGGACAAGCCAGCCCTGTTGCTGGGCACTGGTCCAAGGATTTGGTGATCTGTTTCAAGCCTGCAGACTCACTGGTTTGACTGCTCTTACTCAGAGCTGGTAGGTCAGCCTCCATCCACTCTTTGGGAGGTGATTTTACTGAACCCTGTTTGGAATTTATGTCCAGATGGTAGAATCTCAACATCCCTACTGTCCATCCCCTAGTGAGATGCGTGGGCAATAGATGTGCCAATTTGGGATTAAAATAGTCTAGTAGGACAGGCTGAATTGTGTGATCTTTCTTTCTTTCTTTCTTTTTGTTCTTGGAAATGAAAAAGGAAAGACAATTCTTTATGATGAGCTAACTGTGGCCTCGTGTTCTCCTCTCACCTCCCCTCCTGTCCTTCCACTGATTCTGAATCGCTGACTGTGCATGTCTGACCCAGTGTTTTCCTCCTGCACCTGTCCTGTTGTATGCCTTCAGATTTACAAGGAGCAGCTCAATACCAGGGTTGTCCTGGTGGCAGTAGAGACCTGGACGGAGAAGGATCATATTGAGATCACCACCAACCCTGTTCAGATGCTCCATGAGTTCTCCAAATACCGGCAGCGTATCAAGCAGCATGCTGATGCTGTGCACCTCATCTCGTATGTACCTGCGGTCCTTGGGTTGACACTGACTTTTATCCCCTTAGCGTATCTGTTAAGTTATACGTCAGTGTACTGGTCTTGAATTGATTCCTCTCTCTGGTTATATAGGTAGCAGGGAAGTAAGTTATCCGGTGCTGGGATGATGGTTCTGTGGCCGTAAGATTTACCTTCAGAGGGGCACCTGGGTGGCTCAGTTGAGCGACTGCCTTTGGCTCGGGTCATGATCCCAGAGGCTGGGCTCAAGCCCCACATTGGGCTGCCTGCTCGGCGGGAGGCCTGCTTCTCCCTCTCTCACTCCCCTTGCCTGTGTTCCCTCTCTGGCTCTGGCTCTGTTTCTCTCTGTCAAATAAATAAAATAAAATCTTTAAAAAAAAAAAAAGATTTACCTTCAGAGCACATCCTTTCATACTTTCCATCCTCCGGGTCAGCTCATGATTCAAGGTGGCTGCTGGTGCGCCCGCCTTTATTACAGGCGCCAAGAATACAGGCAGGGAGGATGCAAAAGAGCCCTCCTTCCAGCCGAGTCAGCTCTTTTAAAGCAGATTTCTTGAAAGCTTGCACATATCCATTTTACCAACAAATGATTTGCTGTGTCTTAGTCACATGCCACACAGAGTTGCAAGAGAGGCCAGGAAATACAATCTTTTGAGGTGAACCATTGAATAAAATTGAGATTTTATCGCTGAGGAAAAGGAGGACCATACTGTCTTTCAATACAATAGGTGGTTTCCTTCTCCATTCATGGCAAAGCTATTTTCAGACAGTCCTCCAAGGAATGTGTAATCATTTAGAGATCTATAATAATTTATAATGATTGGCCAGTGCTTAGTAGGTGCTCCATTAATGTTTGCTCAACTGAGATTTCTCCATATAACATAAATTTAAAGGTATTTATGAAACATAAATCTAAACATATGTAAAATGGAGTTTTTGGTTTCTTTTTTTTATTTTTTTAAAAGATTTTATTTATTTGACAGAGAGAAACACAGCCAGAGAGGGAACACAAGCAGGGGGAGTGAGAGAGGGAGAAGCAGGCTTCCTGCCGAGCAGGGAGCCCGATGTGGGGCTCGATCCCAGGACACTGGGATCATGAGCTGAGCTGAAGGCAGACACTGAATGACTAAAACACCCAGGCACCTGAGCTTTTGGTTTCTTGAGGGAGAATGAGTTTGGGTGTTCAGCATAGAGTTAGTAGGCATTTCTGGGGAGGGTGTATATGATGGTCACTACATTGGTTTCCTGAGCACTTCCTTTTTCTTTAGGCGTATGACATTCCACTATAAGAGAAGCAGTCTGAGTTACTTTGGAGGTGTCTGTTCTCGCACAAGGGGAGTTGGTGTGAATGAGGTAAATCTGATCAATTTTCTTAAAGTAGAGCTTTATCTTTGCATCTGACCTCTTTCTTCCCTGTGACCTAGTTTCCATCCCTCTCAGACTTGTTTAAAACGACAGTGACATATGAATAAGGTATAAGTGATTTATCTTAATAATCGGAACCCAAAATGGTCTTTGCTTTTAGAAAAGAGGAATTGCTTCATTTCATAATGATGCTTTTTCATGTTTATCAGGCAAATGCATGCCAAAGATTGGTTCAGAGGTTTTTTTCACCTCTGTGGATAAGTTTTTATAAATTTACCATTCCTTTCCTGATAGCTTTAAGCTATAATGCTCTCCTATACACGTTAGATTTAATTAATTTAAATCAAAGAGTTTATGATTTATTTAATCAGAATCTTTGTCTTCTCCCTATGTAAATTTTCCAACTTTGTGCCTTCTACCTTTATCTCTGTAGAATTCGTTGAAATAAGTATTTCCTTAGTCTCCTTGTTTGGATTCTAGTACCTTCATTTGTATCAAGGAAATCCTTACAGCAGTTGACAACAGCACCCAAAAAGCCAAACCAACTATATCTAAACCCCGATCAATGCCAGAATATATTTTACCAGCTAATCCCAATAACCATCATTCCGTTGCGACCTCTCTTGGCATATTTGTAGTAAGTTGAATTTATTCTCGGTTTGGTATGAGTTGAATCAGGGCATAGCCTTTTATGGCTTATATTTTATGTTTCCACGTGACAGCATCAAGTTCTGAGAGATGCCACATAGGACGAGAGGCTTTCTGCTTCTTGGGCCCAGTTGCGAGAAGAAGCGATAAGGAGTATATGCCATCTTTTGATGCTGTGAGGCTCTACTTAGGGAACTGAGATGATATGTGGTGATGATTAAGAAATAATAACTAGCTTTGTGCACTCTCTCAAATGTCTCCCACACACTTTCAACTCTGAAAAACAGTATGGTCTTCCAATGGCAGTGGCACAAGTATTATCGCAGAGCCTGGCTCAAAACCTTGGAATCCAATGGGAACCTTCTAGCAGAAAGCCAAGTATGTACATTGACCTTCTTACTCACTTTCATGTGCCATTCT
The DNA here is from genome assembly GCA_004023965.1 of Spilogale gracilis. NCBI lineage: Eukaryota > Metazoa > Chordata > Mammalia > Carnivora > Mephitidae > Spilogale > Spilogale gracilis. The sequence goes on from PITA01032642.1 coordinate 7,954, forward strand.
GTCTGTATAATGCATGTCCAGTCAATAATAAATATTTTTCATTCCTAAGTCATAGTTTAATTGTAGTGTACCTCCTTCCTCTTAAAAAAGATGACCAAATGAGCAACTTCAAGTAATTCTTAATCTCTTTGGGTTGTAGATAGTTCTCCTTCAAAATTCATAAAATCGTACTTACTTTCTCAGAAGAGGAGCAGCTCTTTCTCACATTGAAGAGTGTGGGATTTGAGGGAGGAGGTGAACAGTCACCCTCTGTTTTCTAAGCAGTGGAGTGTAGACCCCAGATGTCAATAAAGTTCCACTGGGAGTCAGTAATAGTACAACTGGATCAGGAAATAGCTTCGATCTAGTGTCAAAGAGAAGCTCCAACTCTAATTAAAGCTCCTCACCTACATACCTCTGAACTCACCAACATGGTGCCATCAGAAAAGTCAAGAAGAAGCCTCCCCTACAGGCAGCCCTGCTCTAAGGCCCTTTAAACCTGGAAATGAGTGGTAGAGGATAACCTCGTGGCCAGGCAGTGCCAAAGGGGAGTCCACATAGGGTTGCAGGTGCCATCCAGTGAGAAAATGTAGCCAGTGAGTGTTGGTGGTGCTCTCTTCTTCATTCATCAGAGGAGAGGAAGATGGAAAGACAGAGCTGAGCTTCCAGTGCCAAAGTATCCAAAGCCCACAATGGTTTTAAGAGTCCATGAAGACTTTCAATCTCTTTAAAAATCAGAATAAAATCCAACCTGTATTATATTCCTCTTTAGAGCAACAAAGTAGTAAAATATGATTTCTAATACATTTCTTGTGGCATGAGGCAAAACTGTCTAGGACCCACAGAAGTCATAATGGGATCCTGTGGAAAGAAGGACCAAGATATTTCCACAAATCATTCTCTTAAGTGAAAGTCTGCTCCCCTCTGTGAAAATATCAGATACTAAAATTAAAGTAAAGCTCCCCAAAGAAGAAAGGATGAAAATTTACTGTAACATCATCCTACATTTTATGCCTTTTAGACAACTGTCAAATAATTGTCATTAACGTACAATGTTATGGAAACTCGAAACAAAATACATATCTAGGGGCTTCTCGACTCCTTTTATGGGTGTATTAAGTCACCACTTGATGTGTATATTAAGTGGTGTCATTTAGCAAATAGCCACAAACTTTTGTTTATTAATATCTTGCTCAGAGCATTTGCTTTCCCAGGAAATCACATAGTACACATTAAAGGGGTTTTTTTGGGTTTCGTCAGCTGGGATAGATGGCCTTAAGGGAGTAGGGCCAGGTTTGTGACCTTGTTTGAGAACCCTGGAGCCCAGGAGAAGCCAGCGCTGGGGTCAGCTGAGATGTTACGGAGTTGGGTGAGGGGGGTGTGAAGTAAGGGTTCAGGACTGATGCCTGGACTAGTTCCTTCCTAACATGTTTTATTCCTTTGTGACTTGTTTGTTTAGGTAGATAGTTCTTTAGTTCTGAACTTTGACTTTTAAAAAATCCATTTGGAAGCCTTCTTTAAAAATATTTTTGTCTGCGATAGAAAAGAGAATAAGAAAAAAGTAAAAGAAAAGAACTGCCCGTCACAGTATCAGTATGTCAGTGTCTGGCATCTAGGTAGAGTTCATGATTGTTGTTTAGTTTTAGTGACTACTTAAACTTTTATTTTAGAATGCTCTCTTTTCCTAAATCTTTGAGCATGGTGTTCTTCAAGTCACTGGCTGAACCTCGCTTTGAATCTAGCAAATGAATTCTCCCCTATAACTTCCAGTGTGCTCTGTTGGCTTCCCTGATGATTCATGGTCTGCGTGCAGTAAAGCTTGCCCGCTCCCAGAGGGCATGCTGGCTCTCATCTTGTGTGAGCCCCAAAGCACTCTGGGAGATAGGCAGAGAGGCTGTTGTCCATTTTCAAGATGGAAGCACTGAGACCCAGAAAATACTAAGTCACTTGCCTGCAGGACTTGCCTGTCATGGAGACCTTGGTCTAGAACTCAGGCTTTTCGTTTCCAGACCAGGCTACTTTTCATTAAACATTGGAACTAGGAACTCAGTTGAGTTTTCTGAGTTACAAAAACGAAGAGAGTGGCAGATTTGTATCGTGCCAGCTGTTGTCTTGGGAAACAGCCTATGCTTCTGGAAAGGATATAAAGAAATATTGATTGAATGAAAATAGGTTTTGTTTGGTGAGACTTCACATTCTGTATCTAAATGGCATGGAATTGGTAATAAGAAATTATCTCAAGAGTGGCGGTACAAAGTAAAGATGTGACTTTTGTTGTTTTTCTTTTCTTCTGTTGTTTTTTATTATTTCACTGGACTAGAATGTGACTGCACAGAATCCTGGGGTGGCTGCATCATGGAGGAAACAGGGTAAATTTTCATTATACATGAGTTTGATATATGCCTTTCACTGACATTGCTGCATATAATTGGACACACAGTCTCTCGGGTACTGGTCTTTTAAGCTCAGCATTCAGTATAAATTCAATCATCAATTATGTGATATTTTAAAAACGAAAGGACTGATTCACCTTATATTTTAATTCTTTACTTAAAGTTGTTGGTAAGAGTAAAATATAGTAACAAGTTCTATTTCTATTAACCTTTAAAAGAAGCCCATTATTAAGTGCTTCTAAGTTTAGTAGAGGCATTAATCTTTTAGTGCACTTAGAATGGTTGTCTGCCTGAAGCAGTCAGTGAAAATCAATTTGGTCATCAATTTGTATTTTAAGGAACTCGCAAATAGACATATTTGCTGTGGTAAACATTGTACTATACCGCTTATATAATTGATATGGCTTTTTTAAAATCGACACAGAGTTATTGTGTCTCAATTAGGTATCATCTACTGATAGATATTTGAACATTTTCTCACCTATCTCCTCTCCTCCTGTGAGGATACTTTGAGAACTAGAGTCACGCCCCAGAACTGCTGTTGGCATCTGTGAGCCAAGGCCTAGAAGCATTACTTTCCCTCTCCCCGCACCTGGCTCCACCCCCGTGGGAGCCACTGACCCAAGGCTCCCAAGCTAGAGCCCACTGCTACTGGATGGAAGACATTGTTTCACCCATGTGTCTTCCCTGCTTCCTCTACCTGTGCCAGAGATCTGCTCAGTACATGGCCTGCTTCTGGTCCTCCCCCCCACCCCCCAGGAGTCCCAGTTGCCAGAGGCCCTGACCTCTTGTACAGAGTTCCTTCTTTACACTCCCACCAGGAGTCCTACTCATGGGGAAAAGAGGAGTGTGAAAATGAGGGTTTGCGGAGAGAGTCAACCGTTCTGCCTGCTGCTTTAGAACATATGTTTCTAGAAATGTAGTTTAAACCTGAAACTCTTAGCTTTCATGCTCCCCTTACTGTTCTACTATAGTTTAATAACGTTAGGGCTTAAACATCATTTTTGAGGACTACTATAGGAAGGTAACACCATTTATAATATTGCTTCTGTAAAGAGGGGCCTTCTGTGTTCTAAACTCCCAACATTTTTTAGGATTTTATTTATTTGTTTGAGAGAGAGAGAGTGAGTGAGAGTGAGCATGAGAGGGGAGAAGGTCAGAGGGAGGAGCAGACTCCCCACAGAGCCGGGAGCCCGATGCGGGACTCCAGGATCATGACCTGAGCCAAAGGTAGTGGCTTAACCAACTGAGCCACCGAGGCACCCCATAAACTCCCAATTTCTAAACAAATTTTTGGACTGGCCACTCAGACGATAGAATAAAACTATTTAAAATTAATATATATATTTTCTTGAGTATACATTTTTACATAATTCCTTTAAGAGATCACTGTCAACAATGGCAAAACCTTTTCCTATTCCATATACTACCCTTATGCATCAGGATACAAAAGTCTTTTGGATTATGTCCTAAAATCAGTGGACTGTTGCTCTCAAATCAAGTGCTATGAAAAACGGAAACAGTGTGTATGATTCAGTTTAGCCTTGACCATGTGCATAGTGTCTCCTTATGTGCTGACCTAGAGATAGTAATTGGATTAATTAAATCACAGAGAGGCTCATATCATATTCCCAAGTCATGAATATATTTGAAGTTGAGCCTAAAAAGCTATGACCTAATTCTAATTCAGAAGGAGCTTACCCTAATTCTGTCTTTACCAAGTGTCTATGTATTAAAAACTTATATACATATACGTGTGTGTGTGTGTGTGTATAGTATACTTCTCTTTAGGATTTCCTTGTTTGCCTCATTGGTGTTGCTGAAGTCTGCATTATATAATCTTTAATAGATGTCACAATTCCTTCCTCAAAGTAAAATCTAGTAGGCTCCTTGCATCTTTTATTCAGGATAAGAGTGCTTGCCTTTACTGAGAGAGAGCAAATAAAAATGACCACACTTTAAAATATAGTCTGGGTGGTGAAGTTTTTGATAAGCTTTCCAAAACTCTTCCAAGCCCAGGCACAGAAGGGCTTGGCTGCTCAGGAGGTTATAAGGTGACTCCCAATCTGTGGTTTTCCTTGATTATCTATTTTTAAAATTCTACCGCACATAGTTTTTTGGCAATTTGAGCATAAATGAACCTGTGTGGAATCATCTAGATCCAGAGTGAACATGTTGTTCTAATTCAAGGGTTTTAATTTTCTTCTCTGATGACTGCTTTTGGTAAATTATTTATATAATTGATTCTTTATTTTCTCAGGGTGTCCCATTCCCGAAAGTTCTCAAAGTGCAGCATTTTGGAGTATAGAGACTTTTTACAGAGAGGGGGTGGAGCCTGCCTTTTCAACAGGCCAACAAAGGTTAGTGACTCGAAGTGTAATTATTTCTTTAACTTTTTTTTACTTGTAAGAAATTTGTTTAATGTACATAACATTTATGAAAGCGGTAGCCTTTGAAATCATATACACCTCAGATCTGCTCAGAATCCAGTCTAAATTTCTTATAGGAAAAGACTTAAAAGCCATTTTTATATTTTACTCTTTGTGAAATGTTAAAAAGTAGCTCCGTACCTTAATAAAACAACATGCAAAAAGACATATCTTTTATGGTGGAACACTGCCAAATGTCAGATACTTGTCTTGGAAAACAGGTCTTTTGGGGGAGGAGGAGATTTGTCAGTCAGATTAATATTTAGTCATAAAAGCCATTATCATGTTGAAGTATAGTCCTGTTTAAATGAATGATAAAGCCATAGTTTTGCTGATGTGATTCTCAGGTTTTTCAGTGCTAGCTGTACCCCTCCCACTTGGTGCTCCAGACAAAGAAACAAACATGCTTCAATCAAAATGTCTTTGAAATTTACATGTTAGGATTTTCATCCTGCTGCTTAGAGATTGTGGGTTACATTAAGATATATTGCTTTAACCTGTTGCTCTGACAAAAATTCCATTTTCCATCAGCCACTCTGGAAATCAGTATGGAGGTTCCTCAAAAAGTTGAAAATAGAGCTACCCTACAACCCAGCAATCGCACTACTGGGTATTTACCCTAAAGATTCCAATGTAGTGATCCGAAGGGGCATGTGCACCCGAATGTTTATAATAGCAATGTCCACAATAGCCAGACTATGGGAAGAACCTAGATGTCCATCAACAGATGAATGGATAAAGAACATGTGATATGTATATGCAGTGGAAAACTATGCAGCCCCCGAAAACTACCAAACCCCCCCCCCGAAATCTTGCCATTTGCAACGACGTGGATGGAGCTAAAGGGTATTATGCCAAGCAAAATAAGTCAATCAGAGAAAGACAATTATCATATGATCCCTCTGATACGAGGAATTTGAGAGGCAGGATGAGGGTCTTGGGGGGTAGGGAGGGAAAAAGTGA
>PITA01032643.1:0-13447 GCA_004023965.1 Spilogale gracilis
AGGAGGAGGAGGAGAAGGAGAAGGAGAAGGAGTAGGAGAAGGAGAAGGAGAAAAGAAGAAGATACTCTTCACGGCAGGACAGAGCCAAAGGAGCTGGAGGCAGAGTGGATGGTTTAGAAACAAGTTATGCAGGTTGCACCCAAGGCAGCACAAAACAGGAAGGCGGGGAGGGGAAGGCAGAAGAGGTGAGGTGCCTCATGGAAGGCTGGAGGTGGGTAAAAGTCCACAAGGCGGGGGCGCCTGGGTGGCTCAGTTGGTTAAGCGACTGCCTTCGGCTCAGGTCATGATCCCGGAGACCTGGGATTGAGCCCCACATCGGGCTCCCTCCTCGGCGGGAAGCCTGCTTCTCCCTCTCTCAATCCTAATACTTGTGTTCCCTCTCTGGCTGTGTTTCTCTCTGTCAAATAAATGAAATCTTTAAAAAAAAAAAAAAAAAAAGTCCACAAGGCAGAGAAAGAAGTCTCCCAGTCCTAAAGGCTGTCAACTTGGACAGATAAGCCAATGTAGGTTTGTTTGTTTTTTCCACCAACTGAAATTAGGCATTCTACATCAGTCAGAAGAAGACAGGGAACTTCCCCAAAACAAAGAGAGCTTCCAGCAGTTCTTTGAGAATATTCCTTAAAGTTCCCATCCTGAGGTAGACTAACTAGAAAGTCAGTTCCAATTATCGTAGACATTAACGGGGTAATGAATGAACCCAATTAGAGTAACCTGAGTCTGTTAGGAGGAACAGTGAGAGAGAAAGTGTCCCCTTCATTAGGGAATGGCCTGTGTTTTCTTTTTCTTTTTCTTTTTTTTTTAAGATTTTATTTATTTATGTGACATAGAGAAGCACAGCTAGAGAGAACACACAAGCAGGGGGAGTGAGAGAGGGAGAAGCAGGCTTCCTGCCCATCAGGTAACCTGATGTCTCAAGAGCTTGATCCTGGGACTCTGGGATCATGACCTGAGCTGAAGGCAGATACTTAACAACTGATCCCCCCAGGCTACCTGGGCCTGTGTTTTCTCCAGCAACCTGAGTTCTACCAGGAGGAGGCCCATTTAGATAATTATCATCCAATATGTCAGGAGGAAATTAAGTGGTCTGGTTGGTGGTCAAACACGTTCTGTAAGAGACATTTAGGTTAGGGTCCCAAGTTAGAGCCATGAAGGCCTGGACCTGGGGTACTGCCAAACATTTGTGCTGTTTCCTGCAGAAGAGATCTAACTGGTAGATATTACTGAGGCCATGCAGTGTTACAGGAGATCAGTCATTTCTTAAATTTTGCAATCTGAATTGTTTCCAGTGGGTTAAAATGAATTCCAAGGAAGAGTTCCTGGGAACGGAAGAAAAGAGAAGTCTATTACCAAGGAACCCCCCCCCCCAACCCCCAGATGGCATCCCATATGCAGGATATATCAGATGTTATAAAAGCAACATGAGACATCCCTGGACAAAAATCACTATGATCACCACCCTTCCATTAAAGGCCCTGGAGGAGCGATGATAGCATCCACCCCTTATCTACCTTCCCAACTTCCTTATTGCATTCTAGGCAAGGATCTAGATACCCTGCCTTCAGAACCATGCCATGGAGGTCATGTTTTCTTTTACCTTGCCTTGAAGAACCCACCATTTTTAATGCATGAAAAACACTAGAAATGTTTTGTTTTCCTTTTTTTTTAAAGATTTTATTTATTTATTTGACAGAGAGAGAGAGAGAAAGAGCATGAACAGGGGGGAGGAACAAGGGGAGAGGAACAGTGTGAAGTGCCTCTCAGCAGGGACCCTGAAGTAAGACTTGATTCTAGGTTCCCAGAATCATGACCTGAGCTGAAGGCAGACATTTAACTGCCTGAGCCACACAGGTGCCCCAACACTAGAAAAGATTTACAAACAGAAATTACCAAATTTTGAAACTTAAGTAATTAGTAGAGGACATTGACAGAAAACAGAATATTGACAGTAAAGATAGAAATTCATCATGGCCTAAGTGACATTCCAACACATATCTTTTACAGCCAACTTCTCTAGGAAACAGTCCTCAACTGGGTTTTAATCAGTTAGGTACTGGGTTTGGCTGGCTCCAAGTGGAAGTCTCATGGCCATAAGTGGCTGGACCAGAGATGTGGGGGGATCACATTAAACCAATAAAGAAACCTCACATAGGACTTTTAAGACTGGTAGGCTTCCTGGTGGGTTAGGTGGCTGTCCTGTGCCCAAGACAGACAACTTTGTATAAGGACAGGAATAAAGAGAGGGCATCAAGTTTCTGGGTCTTATTACAACTTCCAGTCAAAAGACAGTCTTTCTCCTCCCCACAGGGTAGCCACTTGCAAGAGGATTGTAGCCTTAGCAATGGACTATACTCCTTGAAAAGCCCCTGAAATAAAAGTAAAGGCAGAGGAGAGGAAGTACTCATCAAGTTTGCACGAAGGCTCAGAGTCCAGATGAAAAGACTCAAAGCCCCATGGAAAATCACCAAAATGATGTGGTTTGAAGTAGTAGGGCTCAGAGCTGATGACTTAGAAAGAATTCTTAAAATATCTTTCCTGCAAAAAACGTGGTTTTATTAAAGCATGGGCACAGGAGCCATGGGCAAAAAGCTGCACTGGGGTTGTGAAGAGTGACTGATTATATAAGATTTTTATGCTGCGGAGGGGAGGGTGATGTTAGGGCCCCAGAAATTGAGTCTATAGGTTTCTGGAAATTGCTTTTTTTTTGTAAATCATTAAGACAGTTACAAACTGATGGAGACTCATGTCCTGCATGACTGTGATTTCTGTAAGTTAACCATTTGTTTTTCCCTTTCCTTTGTTCTAGGGTAGCCAGGAGTACATGACAAATGTCACACATATCCCATGAAGGGTTGGGAAAGGGAGGGGACATTGTGGGGTTTATCTTGTGCTTTTGCCCTCAGCTTGCCTTCTACTCCCTCATCACCAGCACTGCTATACCCCTACAGCTCTCCAGCTGCGTCTCTCACAATTAGGTGAATAAAATCAGTTCAGCTGAGTAAGTAACAAGAGGACTATTTAGTTCTTGGGCCCAAGTGTGGTCTGTAATCCAGAGGGAAAAATAACACTATAATTTCCTCCTAGATTCTTGATTTCTCATTTGATTCAGAATCTGGAAGGTTATTAATTAGATTTCCTTTAAATATTGAAACTCTTGGTAATATAAATTGTCATTTTCTTTCTTTGATTAAAAAAGATGGAAAGGGAGCTAGGGACATGGGAGGCCAAATTCTGGAAACTTATGAGAATTCTCAATAAATTTTTGTAAACTCCTGAATTGTAGGACATTCATTTTCAGTTGAGAATCTATCCTCTTCCATGAAAAATGGTGTATGGGTGTGAGGTGCCTCTAAGAATTCATTTTTTCTCCCACTTTTGGATCAGCCAAATCCCAAGATATCCTCAAGGAGTTGTAAGTATAGTGCTTGTTGTTTACACATATAGACATGAGACATTATTATCATAACACTGATACAGCACATTGAGACACTGCCAGTTCTCTGCTTCTTCTTAGATAGAGTTATAATTATGTAAATTATATGTATTAAGAAAAATTATAGGGGCGCCTGGGTGGCTCAGTTGGTTGGGCGACTGCCTTCAGCTCAGGTAATGATCCCGGAGACCCAGGATGGAGTCCCACATCCAGCTCCGTGCTCAGCGGGAAGCCTGCTTCTCCCTCTCTCACCCCCCCTGCTTGTGATCCCTCTCTAGCTGTGTTTCTCTCTGTCGAATAAATAAATAAAATCTTTTAAAAAAAAGAAAAATAATAGGGGTGCCTGGGTGGCTCAGTTGATTAAGCGACTGCCTTCGGCTCAGGTCATGATCCTGGAGACTCGGGATCGAGTCCCACATCGGGCTCCCTGCTCGGCGGGAAGCCTGCTTCTCCCTCTCTCACTCCCCCCTGCTTGTGTTCCCTCTCTGGCTGTGTTTCTCTCTGTCAAATAAATAAAATCTTTCAAAAAAAAAAAAAAGAAAGAAAAGAAAAGTTCTGAAAAAGAAGAACATATTCAGTTCTTATTGGGAGAATAATAAGGGTTAAAATACAAGGAGTTTATATGAAGCTTATACAAGTGTTTGTTGAATTGAGGAGCACTCTTAATCTTCTCTGTCTCTAGAGTACAAAATAAATTGTTTAAAATGACTAAGATCAATTTAGAATCAAAATAATTAAAATGATATATGTTAAATCCATGAATATATGTAATGCTTTATAAGGTACTAAATAGAGGTCTAAAATCTAACATTCAGGATATATCTGCCCTCCAAGAAATGTATTTTCAAATGAGAATGCATAAATGTCCAAGCACCACATCAAAAGCATTTGTCCAAAAACAGGTTATGGTTGAGAGATTCAGCTGAGGAAGAAGAGTATGATTTTATAGTACCACATCTTTACTCTAAACAGTGATAAATCAAATTTCACAAAGAACCATGAAACACTGATGTCATCAGCAAGAAAAAAGGCAGTTCTGAGAATCCTCCCTGAGTATCTTGTGTTTTTTCCAACCCCATTTAATGTTGAGGTTTGGTTCCCACCACTCAGACTTCCTGTTTGTTAGTCTGAGCTTCTCTTTTTCCAGACAGTGTTTCAGGAACATTTTCTATGATGACATTCCACTGACTGTTTTGACAAAATGAGTAATATCTTAGGATCCAATGAAGTGTATCAAACAGTCCACCGTTCTCAGTGGACCTTTAACTCAGCCACCACTGTGAGTTATGTCAAAACTTTTCTCTACATATTGAGGACTATAGACTTTTGGATAGGCTCAATATTAGGTTTTTTTTATCTCAATAATAATACTGCTAGAATCAGAAACTGAACTGTCAAAATGGAGCTATAGATTCTAAATCTCCTTGAAAATAATTATGTCTTCCTCATTTTCCTTGGATCAGTTGCTAAGACCAATATGTCAAGGAATCATTGTGATCATTGTGGGGTGTTTTTTGTTTTTTAGGTTTTTTTGCTTTTAAACATTTAATTTTCTTCTTTGGTTAAATCTGAATAAATACTTCATGATTAGGAGGGACAGCTGGATATTTGAACAGGTGGTTGCAGAAGATTATGGAATAGCTTCTCAGGAAAACATTCCTAACTAGATACACAGCCATCTGTCAGATATTGTTTAAAAATTCTTATGTGTGGGAAAAATTATGAAATGAGCTTTTAATGGCCTACATATTGACATTTTCAATAATAAAACTATGGGTCAGGTAAAAAGAAGGAAGTGTTAAACAGCTTAATCTACTTTAACAAAGACATTGTTCTAAATCAGAATTGCCCAAAGTGAGCTCCATAAATTCTAAAATTAGGATCCTAATACATGTTATTAATTAAAGGGAACTTTAACAAATAATGCTGAGAAATTCTTGGTTAAACAAAGAAGTTTTATTTTTGTTTATTTGTTTGTTTATTTTATGTTAGAAACCTTCAAAGCTTTAGGAGGTTAAAGTCTAACATGACTTTCTAAGTAAGAAGTAAATTCTGGAGAACATTGACCATTTTGAACTGGACAGATGGATCTAACCAGAATTCAGAATAAGAAACATCAGCTTCACACCATTTCCCAAATCATTTTGTGAGTGAAATACTGGGGAAGAAGGGACACAGACCAACAGGGTAATAAACCATTGTGGTCTATTCCTTTGTGAGGTAGTTACTCCAAGGTCTTGATCCTTCGTGTGACATCCTTTTACCACTGCATTTTAAAGAGGTAAGGTTTGAACAGAAATAACCAAAAGAGAAACAAATGTGTATATTCTGGACATTGCAGTCCCCACAGGTACAGCATTCTAGACTAGCAACAGAGAAAGGAAATCACATAGCTGAGCCTACATAAAATCATAGTTTGACAAGAGCTCTATCAGATCAAAAACATATGGGGGTGGAAGGCTTTGTCATCTCAGTAGGGCCCAGAGTACACTGGGTACCAGCCCAGTAAAACAGATGAGTGGGACTGGGCATTATGCAGATTAGCCTAATTAAATTAACATTGGAGACAGTTAAAAAAACTTAATGTTGAAAAACATTTGATCAGTGACATAAAGACAGACTTGTTTTGTGTATTTTGCCATTGTTATTGACTCTATAAAGATTCTTTACAGGTAAATTTTCTTCTTGAAATAAAATATTTATTTTATTTTATTAATATAAGTAATAACTTATAATTTCTTTTTATTCTGGCCAACTTATTTTTTTCCCCTTTTCTCTGTAACCACACGTATAATATCTCTGCCCCTGCTTTTCCTCTTTCTTTCTCCCTTCCCAACCCCCACACCTTGGTCCTAGGAGAGGTCCTTGATCTTTCCTGCCACTTCACTAATGAGACCTTTGGAAAGTGAATGATGTGAACATAGGATAATGACTTCAGCATAAATCGTTTTCAAATATGATTTGTAAGCATTTAGGGAAAGAAAATGCTCACTATATATGCGAGATCAAGACAATATTTGGTGGAGGGTTTACTGTACTGACAGGCTGCTGTAAACAATTTCTGGATTTAACAATTTGAATGTTATTTTTCTAAAGTCCTTTTTATATTGAGAGTTAGATGGGCAAAGGTGAGATAAATGAAAGTATGATTCAGTGCATTTATAATTTATTACATTGTTCTATCCAAGACTGATGACTAATGAAGGGATATAAAACTAGAGTAAGATATGTAATGGTTGGTTTTTTACATCATTTTGATATCTCACCCTAATGTTCACATGAGTGGAAATCATATCAAATTATTAAAGAGCATCATGCTTGGAAGAAGGGAAATAGATGGAAGTTTTACATTAAAAGAAATTCAGAAACAGACTGTAGTGTTGGACTGAATTCAGTAAGATAGGATTTCATTATTATTTTTAAAGTATCCTCCTTTGGTTTATTAATCAACTATTCTATCTTGGCTGCTGAAAATAGAGCTTAACAGAACATATAAGAAGATTTAAGAGTAAGTGTTGAGATTAAGCTGGATTTGAATTAATAGTGAATGTCACAGCTAATATATCTAAAGTCTCTTTAGGCTGCTGTCAAAATGAAAAGTTAAAAATGAAAAGATATAATCTCCTTTTACTTTTTGCTTGTTAGACCACGAGGGGGATTTCTATATTCAGTTCAGTGTTCAGCCCATTTCAAGAGGACCCTTAACAAACTAAAATGTAACCACAATGGTGAACATTAAAAATCATGAAGGGATATGTAGATTTATCAGAGATTTTAGGTTCAAATATGGACAAGATAATCATTTGGTGGTGGTGTTATTTCACTCAACAAGCTTTCACTGAAGATCTAAGCTGGATTAGCTTCTAAGACTATATAAAACCAATGTATTGGATCTTTTCCAGTCATAGACTCATAAATGACAGTGATATGATGTATAATACAATGTTCATTAGATATATTCATATCTGTGTTTATGCGACCAAGAAAATCTAAATAAATGTATTTCCTTGAATTATTTGTTATTGAATTTATAACAAATGGGAAAAATACTACCATAACAAATTTTCAAATTTTTATACATTTTAACCAGTGCTTTTCTTTTTTTTTTTTTTCTTTTTTTTTTTTTTAAAGATTTTATTTATTTAACAGAGAGAGAGATCACAAGCAGGCAGACAGAGAGAGAGGAGGAAACTGGCTCCTCGCTGAGCAGAGAGCCTGATGTGGGGCCTGGATCCCAGGACACTGAGATCATGACCTGAGCCAAAGGCAGAGGCTTTAACCCACTGAGCCACCCAGGCACCCTAACTAGTGCTTTTTAGCCTATGTTTCATTATCATGCCCCTACAGAGAAAATCCATTTTAATTTAATTAATTCAAATTGAATTTAATCTCTACCTAATAAAAGAAATAATCATCAAAGAAAATTTTAGCAAATATAGTTGAGCATTAAAAGACCACAAACCATTGAAATAGCTAATATTTTTACCTATTTTTTCTCATCTCCCACCTAAACAAACTTTGTCATTTTGAGGATGATAGTTTCCTCATGGAGAATGCATTCTTTACACAATCCATTCCTTATATATTCACTCACTATTATTAATTCCCATCACCAGGGACAAAATTTTAAACTCTTTTCCTTGTATTTACTAATGACATACAGATTTAAATAAATTTCATTTTTAAAAATTTTATTTAAATGTATTTTATGTGTTTATTTTGTGAAACATATTTAATTTTATTTGGTGAAACATATTTAATTTTATTTTGTGAAACATATTTAATTTTAAATACCTGTGAAGATCAAATGACACTGTGTGTTAAGCACATACCAAGTGGACGCATAGTAACAAAACAAATTTATACCATTTACTTTTATATTATCCCTTTATAATTTTTTACTATACTATACATATCGGCTATGAAACTATATTCTAATTAATACCACAGCTCAGGTTTTAAAAATAAAACCCAATATTTGCTATAAATGCAACAAAGTGTTTTGAAAGTCATATAATTTTATATTAATTAATTTCTGTATTCTAGTTATTTCACAGAGTATATCAATAATCCCATAGTTTCTGACTCTGGCCATTTCATCCTGAAACTTCCTATTGTCTCCTCCTTAGAAACTTGATCTACAGATACCAAATCATGACATTATAATAGTAGTTTAGAAATATACCAGATGAAAAGGACAGATTATGATCAAGTCTAGGTGACAGTGGTAGTTTTTAAAAAAAATCCAAATTCAAAACCAAGCAGAGAGTCCAGTGGTTCTACAGAAGATTGCAGGAGATAATGCACTTCGGGAATATAAAGGATCAGAGAAGGCATTTTTCTAAATAGGAAATGGCAACTATTACTACTCAAATTTAAAACAGGCTCCTCTGCTGTGTGACAGCTTGATTGTACACCTGTGACTTTTTCTCCCTCTGGTATGCATCTCTATCAGAAAACTGATACTGAAGTCCCTCTGGCTTTTCAAGGTCTAGTTTTAGCTGATCTTTATATATGCTTTATTTGCTTTTGTACCTATTGATATCCTAACTTGATCTATTACAACTGGGCTGACAAAAGGATTTTCCAAACTTTAATCCAAGATTGGATAAAAGAGAAATCTTGTTACCGTTATTATCTGTGTGATTAGTGTATTCTTACTGCGCATATAAGTTAAATATTCAGAAATGCTTTAAATGAAAACACTAGCTTTAAAGAATGAAATTAAGAAAAAGATATAGCAACTTCTTTTCAAAAGTATTTTAGACCTATGAAGTTCATGCTCTACTACATAACATCTTCTGAAAAGCTTATGTATTCATCAGAATGATTAGCTAAAATTAGACATACCCTCTTTAACCATATCATTCCATTGTATTTTAGCCAAGGACACAATTGTGGGTAACTCTAAAGTCATTATCTAATATAACATTTTTGTGAAAGAACTGATATTCATTTTATTCAACTGAATTAACTGGGTAAGAACTGTACTTGTACTATGACTTAATAAAGCAACACATTGAAATACGTGATATAGAATTCTACTAAAGGCAAAGTTCAGAAATGTGATATACTTAACACAAGAAAGGAAAAGAATTAGTAGCTCATGGGTTTCCAGAGTCACAAAGCAACTATCTAATTGAGCTCTACATTGGAACTCACAAATACTTATATTTTCCTTCCATGATTCAATTTTTTTTCAAGATATTTTAAAACACAGAAATTCATGTTTGTTTCCTAGAAAACACTGAAAATGTACTCTGTCCTTCACTCAGTCCGTTGTGCAGGTAGAATCAATTGCAACTTTCTTTCCCCCAAAAAAGATTTATCCCAACACACTTTCTTATTTGTGAACCAGTTAGTTGTCTTTGAAAATACGGAAAGGTGGAGAGAACAGAGAGCATTCCAAAGCTGTCTCCAACAGACCTATAGCATTTCAGGAAGTTACTTCCTGCCTGCCTGTGTCGGTCTCTGTCCACCATTCCTTTTTCGTCTTTCTCAACACCAATATTAGCCACAATTTTTGTCATCACCATATCTCTCTGCTTTAAGTTCTAATTATAAACTCATCCAGTTCACTAGTTTAGGACATACATCTGTAAATTAAGCTCATTAGAGAACAGAATAAGCAGCAGTTTTATTTAAATTAGTCAACAGAGAGCTGTAGTTTAAGGCTGATATTGATGAGGACGTAATTATCCTGGACTAGGCAAAGACTGCAAATCACGAAGCCCTTGGCAAACACCCTACACAAGTCTTTGCAAACCGGGTAAAGCTATATTCATCACTGTGTCAAGCCTTAGCCTGCATTAGAAACTATAGGGCATAAAAATACAAGGCATAGCCCCATTCTCAAATAATTTATATTCCGGGTAAGGAGCAAGAACCTAAAGGGTCATAGTGAACAATTACTGGGGAAAGAACACTACATAATAAAAAAAAATAAGATTATTTATATAGAGTAGGCAGGTAAGCAGATGATAGATACACAGAGTTGTGATTGGTTTAATCAATTTTTCTTTTTAAAAAGATTTTATGTATTTATTTGACAGAGAGAAACACAACTAGAGAGGGAACAGAAGCAGGGACAGTGAGAGAGGGAGAAGCAGGCTTCCCACCAAGCAGGGATCCTGATGCAGGGCTAGATCCTGGGACTCCAGGATCATGACCTGAGCCAAAGGCAGACCCTTAAGGACTGAGCCACCCAGTTGCCCCAGGTTTAATCAGTTTTTCAAGTGAGGTATAACTGGCCTTAAAACTTAAAAATAGTATTATAATGTCAAAGGAAAAAAAAAGCAATTAAAAAGGTGAAAAGGCAATGTATAGGTGAAAAAAGAAAAGAAAAAAGGAAGGAAGAAAAGAAATCTGAGTATGTGATTATGGCCATTCCCTTCCCATACCTGCTAATGATAACTCTTATCCTATCTTCTTGACCTTTTTCTTCAATTCTAGTACCTCTTAAGATATGGTGCTAACCTGGTAGATCTTGTGTTTTATTATGCAGCATATGGAGGTATAAAGTTGATGGGAAAGCTGAAGAGATTTATATTTGAAAGCAGATTACTTGCTGGAGACATGAATAAATATTCAAGAAAGTAAGAGAGGGAGAGATTAGAGAGAGAGAGAAAGTGAGCTCTTTGGAGAAATAGTTTGGAGAATTTGAAAGAGAGGAGAGTCTTTGAGATAGTTAGATCTCTAAAGGAATATTAAGACAAAGAGGAATAAAAAATAATTTAAAGAAATTTGGATGTATTTCTCAGGTAAATATACTTTTTTCTATGCTCTCAAAATATTTGTGTGTGTGTGTTTAAGACTATTTCTATGTGATTTTCTTCCAGATTTTCTTCAAGGGTATTGTATATAATACATAAGCTTATTATACCTTCATGCATTTAATCTCATATTACATCCCATGTGCCTTGAGTTACTTTTAAGTCATAAAAGAATGGCTTTAGAAAGAGGGATGGGTGAATTACTCAAATACTTGGATCTTAGATTTGGTAATATTCAAACAACTAGATCCTGGTAAACACTTGATTACTATAATAATCCCAGAAGTTTTCACTACCATTTACTAGAAAGAGTGGTTTCCCCACAATTCCACACGAAATAATATCAAATCTAAGTAGAAATCAAATCTCCTACTAGCTCTCCCTTACTTGAGTGATTTTTTTGGTTCTTGAAGAATGTCTTACAACAAAATGCAGTTTTATGTGAGGGATAGCTTTGTGAGAATTGAAAGGCAGAAGTAAAACTGCCAAGAATCATAAAATGATTACAAATTCGTATTTCCATGTGGAATTTTCTTTTGCAATTCCAGCTTTTTTGACACTTTTTCTCATGGGATGTCAGATTAAGCATCTATTACCACTCCAGCTCATTGTTCGTGGCTCCAATAGCATTTGGAAGGGTGTTAAATGTTTCAAATTTTACTCCCAGCCTAAGAGAAGAAGAGAGAGATGAAGAAGGGAGAAAATAGGAATGGCAGCCAGGTAAAGATAGACAGATGAGTGGGTAGTCGTACTCCCCTCCTCACACACTAGCTTGTGAGAAAAATCTAGCAACTCCTTTAAATTAATCTTTTGCCTTTACTCAGAATAGAGTACTGCCTTTGGCAACCTATCATGGCTTCAAAACTGAAAAATGTCAGGCACCGGGAGAAGCGAATTATACAAGGAGAAATACTGTCCTTTAAAAAACAACCTATGTAAGGAATTTTAGAGGACAATGCATAATTGAAAATGTTAACACTAGTCCTTTCACTAATTATGGAAACAGACAGGACTTATGAAAAGTAAAAACAAAAGGAGTTACATTGTATTGGTCTCTGCCTCCTCCAATAACATTCCTGATTTATCCAGGCCACATAATAATGATATCATTCATCAAAGATCACTCATCTTATCTGAATTTCACCACTATATTTGCAGGGTTTCATCACTGCATGTGGATTTCTTTGATGCTGCTCACCTCCCTTTGCCATCTCTAGCACATTAAATGATATTCAGTGCATAAACAATACACTAATCTGAATCTAATCTTCAGATTTGACCTCTCACATGGCATGGTGTGAAAATGACTACCAGCTTCCATAATAAACACTGTGAAAGTTTTGGTGAGCTTAGCCTTCAAAATTTCAGATTAGTTATAGAAACACCCAGGAATTTGGAAAGCCATTCACTGAATTTTCGAGAGAACAAAAATGGTCTAATTTCTTCCTGCTTTTATTATTCAAGGGGAAAGTGAATGAAGAGAGACAATTAATGGAGTACCTGTTGCAGGTGGTACACTTTTCTACTTCTTCATTTCACCTCTATCTGGTGTTTTCAAAAGCAAAGGACCCACAACTGAAAACATCTGGCCAAATGTATACCCACCCTTTCTCATCCGAGCATGCACAGGTGTAATATGGAAAAACACAGAAGAGGGAAAGAAAGAAAACATAATGAGATATTTCATTTTGCCACTAATGGTTCTTTAAAGTTTTTCATTAATCTTTGAGACCATTTTGGCATGTTAACATCCAACTTTAGAATATTAATATTGCTAAGCTAAAAAAAAGTGAAGTTATTGCCTTTAAAGTTCTTTCTGTAACCCATCTCTGTGATAATTCTTCTTATTTGAGTCATATTTTAATTGACTATGACTTTCAGCTTGCAATTCCAACAGTGTGGCAGCTACTTTATTTTATACTACCTGAATTTTTCAAGAAGAAGATGGGAGCAAAAGGTAAACTTGAAAAGTTTTTCAGTCCTAAACTAACAGGACAGTTTTTCACAGAGAATGCCAGCTGACGTTGAATGAATGAATACCTTTCCATGAGACCAAATGCCAGTCATGGAAGGGGTATGTATAAAGTAACAATCACATGCCCACATGCAGCATATGGCTAATTTTCTGTTCATCTAAAAACAATTTCTTTTAGTAACTGATCTTGTACAGTTAAAACTTTTCTGAACAACAGGTATAGCTCCCATTTTGTTTTATTTTTTAATGAAGGTTATTGATTATCATATT
>PITA01032644.1:0-13709 GCA_004023965.1 Spilogale gracilis
TGTTGGTATTTTGGTCAAACCAGTCTTTCAGCCCAAATGCTTTTCCCACTGCTGCAGCGCCTGAGTCCACGACTGTGTAAACAGAGGGAACCTTGTGTGCACTGTTTGCTCAGGCACACAGCCTCTCCTGGTCTTCGGATCCCTGCTACAGGTCAAAGGTCAAAGGTCCACCGCAGGCCTCCGTTTCAGGGTACCCTTCAATTACTCCACAGTAATCAAGGCTAAAGCCAAAGGCCTGGCTTTCACTCACTGTGAAATCTGGTCACATCTATAAATGGGATCTTCTACACAGAAAGTTCATTTTTGGTGGAAAACTCTATTAAGGGTTATTGCGTTCCCCAAATCCAAGGGCAAAAGTAACCGAGACAAAAAAAGTTAGCTAGAGTGCGAACATGATTCCTGAATCTATCACGAAAAGTTCCCCGTCAGGTTCGCTCTGCTCTCCTGCACAAAAAACCCGTGATGATTTACGCACCTGAAGAGGTCTCTTAGCAACGGCTGTGAAGGAAATGTACTGGGGAACTTTCTCTAGGCTTTGTTTAGAGGGAGAGCCAAACCCGAGGTGAAATGCAATTGAACATGTTCTCTAGAATGCAATGGATGTATTGTTGTATTAATTTTAAGGAGGAAAAAGAGGCAATCTGGCTTCCTACTTGATGGTAGATTGGATTGCTCTTAAAATACTCATTCCCACACCGTGGTAGGAATTATGAATAAAATTTCTGGGAGTGTCTTTGGATTTGGCAAGCAATGACAGGATTCTTTAGAAGAACTTGTTTGGGATTTTTTTTTTTTAAGATTTTATTTATTTGACAGAGAGAAACACAGCCAGAGAGGGAACACAAGCAGGGGGAGCAAGAGAGGGAGAAGCAGGCTTCCTGCCGAGCAGGGAGCCCGATGTGGGACTCGATCCCGGATCTCCGGGATCATGACCTGAGCCAAAGGCAGTCGCTTAACCAACTGAGCCACCCAGGCGCCCCTGGGATTTTTAAAATGTAAGAAAAAGTTCTGTCGCTCATGTATTTCTGCTTAACCAAAAGTGGTGCTTTCTGAATGATTACTTTTAGCTTTTATTTCGAATTCACTTTAGATATATGGGAGATTACAAAGAAATGTATAGGAATATCCCCTGCGTCCTTCCCACCAGCCCCATGAAAAATCCATTTTGATTATTTTTCCTGTGAAAGGAGGAAATAAGCTTAAGGGCTAAGCTAGAAAATGGGCTGCTTCAGCTCTAGCCCAAAGGCACAGTGGAGACCTGAGTACTGGACCCTGACCCTCGGTGTCGCTTCCTTGTTTCATTTACCCAAAAATGGGCCTCTGGGGGCAGCAGGGCTGCAGGCAGGGACATCAGACCCTGGCATTCTAGCCACTCCTCTCTTTCCTTTTAATGCTTCCTTCTTCCCCCATCTCAATGTTCCAAGTGACTGTGTTTAAGGTAGGACAGATGTGGGTCTTGAATGTGGCTTGTGTGGTTGAGCCACTGAAAACCTTTTTAGGTTTTGCCCTGTACTTCACCAGTACTCTAGCCCTTATCTTTCTATGAGAGACCTTTCTCCACCCTCTTTCTGAATTAAGGACTCCGCATCCACGTGAAGGTGGGATGCAGGGGAGGAGGTAATCAATTCAAGATCACGTAGAAGAAAAAAGATTGTTTTGGGAGATGAGGAAGAAAGTTATATAAAAGTTTAAAGTCACTTATTTCAAATTAAGCTCATAGAATTATATTAAAGAAGCGTGGAACTATTTTTTTTTAAAGATTTTATTTATTGGGGCGCCTGGGTGGCTCAGTTGGTTGGGCGACTGCCTTCGGCTCAGGTCATGATCCTGGAGACCCGGGATCGAGTCCCACATCGGGCTCCCTGCTCGGCGGGAAGCCTGCTTCTCCCTCTCTCACTCCCCCTGCTTGTGTTCCCTCTCTCACTGTGTTTCTCTCTGTCCAATAAATAAAATCTTAAAAAAAAAAATCACCCAAAATTCTTAAAAAAAAAAAAAAGATTTTATTTATTGGACAGAGAGATACAGTGAGAGAGGCAACACAAGCAGGGGGAATGAGAGAGGGAGAAGCAGGCTCCCCACTCAACAGGGATCCCAATGTGGGGCTCGATCCCAGAACCCTGGGATCACAACCTGAGGGGAAGGCAGATGCTCAGCAACTGGGCCACCCAGGCACCCCTACATGAAACTATTTGAAATTGTACTTTAATCCTATACCTTTTCTGGTTAAGATAGGCGATAAAAGAGAAGAAAGTACATTCCAGATGCCGAGGGGAAAAAAGAAAGGCAAAGAGGAACTGAAGAGAGGCAGAGGCTTATCACCCTTAGCTTAGAGGTAGACTTTCTAGAAGAATTTTGCCATTTCAGTCAACTTGATACTTGACACTGAGTTTCATAGTCCCATCTCTTATCACTGCCCTTCAAAATCGTAATCCATGAGCCATTCACCCCAGCTTCTCCGAATGCTCAGGTATCCTGGCGCCCAGCCAGCGGAGCAGCGACAAGCACGTCGGAGGAGATCCTAACCCAGGCTGCAGAGGCAACTCTGTCCTGTCTTGTGATCTTCCGTGTTCCGAGATGCGGAGATGCACCAGCCTGTCACATACAGAAGCTTAAGTACACGGGGAAACACTGATGTGATGTGAAACAGCAAACTGCTTCTCACTTTCCTTATTGAAGTCCTCTGTCTTTATGTGATACAACAAATACCATGGGCCCCTCGCCAGCTATGGCTACAACCCTTCGCCCCTTGCCAGTCCTCACGGCCTTCTTTTCACCTCAACAACTAGTACAATGCATGGGCTTCAGTCACTGGGCGAGTCAACTGCAGGGTATAACCGAGTTTTTCCGATTCTTTGGCTACTCCTGACTCCCCGTGCAGCCCCAGGGCCACGTTTATTTGCCGAATGGTTCGCTTCTTTAACACTGCGATTATTAACACCCTAACCCTCTTTCCATTCCCAAGCCGACCTCACCTGGGAAGTTGTTAGAAATGCAGAATCGTGGCCTCTGCTTCAGACCTTCGGAGTCAGGATCCGCGCATTAGCGCCACCCCCTGGTGAAGCGCCACCCCCTGGTGACTCCCGTTAGTCCATTAAAGTTTCAGAAGCACTTGGCCGCCCTGGCGCTTGCCCTTTTCATTCAGGATTGCCAGGTCTCCCGCCAGCAACCATACTTCAGTCACCGTGAGACTCAGGGCTCCTTCATAATCCTTGCACTCATTTTTTTTTTTTTAATTTAGTGTATTCCAAGAATAGCTCTTCAAACCCCCCTTTCCGCTCTTCAGCTCCTCATTCCTCCTTTTTTTCTCCTCCCATTCCTATCTTCCTCTCCCTGCCTTAACTTTGCAGAGATCAGATGACCTTGCTGTGCTCACATGTGTTTCCTTCTATGCTTCAGTGGATCTCTGGTCTTCTAACACCCTCTAGCCTTTTCTCAGGTCCAGATGAAGTCATATCTTCCTTATTCTAAGGGAGCTCTTCTACCTGTGCCTTTTGTACATTTTTCTATTCTCCTACTCTGGGATCTTGCTGTCTTACTGGTCTTCTCTCGCTCCCGGAATCATGTATCTCTCGCTCCCGGAATCATGTACATTGTTTCAGCAAAGCCCTTCCTTTTTCGATCCAAATGTGCAGAGCTCTTCTTTTAAGAGAATCACAGCGGGGCGCCTGGGTGGCTCAGTGGATTAAAGCCTCTGCCTTCGGCTCTCAGGGTCCTGGGATCGAGGCCTATGTTGGGCTCTCTGCTCGGAGGGGAGCCTGCTCCCTCCTCTCTCTCTGCCTGCCTCTTTGCCTAATTGTGATCTCCCTCTGTAAAATAAATAAATAAAATCTTTAAAAAAAAAACACAGCGTACATACACGTTCATGTTCATCCTACTTCCTTCTGGTCTGTGTTCTGTTTCTCCTCTTTCAGAATCTGATTTTTCCAACAAATGGTATAAAACAGTGGTTTATATGTGGGCAGTTTTGCCTCTACCGCCCCCCGGCCCCTGAAAGTGGGGACATTTGGCAACGTCTGGAAACGTTTGGTTGCTACAGCTTGGGGAGACGCTGCTGGCATCTGGAAATGGGCAGAGACCAAGGACACTACTAAACACACTACAATACACAAGACAGCCCTGCACAACAAAGAATTATCTGGCTAGGCAGACCATCTTGGTTTGCCTTTGACTTTCTTGGTTGTCATGCTGAAAATCCTACGTCCCAGGAAACCCCTCAGTCCTGGGCGTACTGAGATGGTCGGTGACCTTGTATCTGGTCCCCAATGTCAAAAGTGCCAAAGTTAAGAAGCCCTGCTCCAGAAGGAGCATCCATTAACCTTACTTTTTTTCTCACCAACTTCTTTCCCTTCAACCTGGCATTTAGTTAATGTGTTCTTTTCTATGAAAACAGTTCTCTTGAAAGACACCAATGGTCACCTAATCAAGAAATACAATGGCCAGGCGCCTGGGTGGCCCAGTGAGTTGGGCCTCTGCCTTCAGCTCAGGTCATGATCTCAGGGTCCTGGGATCGAGGCCCACATCCGGCTCTGTGCTCAGCAGGGAGCCTGCTTCCTCCTCTCTCTCTGCCTGCCTCTCTGCCTACTTGTGATCTCTCTCTCTGACAAATAAAATCTAAAAAAAGAAAAAAAAATACAATGGCCTATGGCCCTTTTCCCTCCTCCCTTGACCTTTCTGATCTCTTTTGATCATTTTGACACTGTTGCTTTACTGTCATTTTGGAGCCTCTTTTTCTCATACTTTTGGTAGCAGGTTAAGAACATTTATTGAAGATGTTGGCAAGGAGGAAAGACGATACAGTCTAGCTTACAGTTCTGATCTGTCTTCAACTTCGGTCTGATATAACTCTTAAACTCTATCCAACGAGGATAACTCCATTTGTGCTTTTATGTACCTTGTGCTTTCCTCTGTCCATGGTCTTGCTCTATGTCCTTATGCTTTTGGAAAATATTTTTGGCCTTTCCTTCTTCAAATCTTCCCAGTCATTCCAATCAGGAAAATGTGGAATGATGAAAATGCTGGATTAGGGGGCGCCTGGGTGGCTCAGTCATTGGGCATCTGCTTTCTGCTCAGGTCATGATTCTGGAGACCCGGGATGGAGCCGCGCATCGGGCTCCCTGTATGGCGGGAAGCCTGCTTCTTCTACTCTCGCTCCTCCTGCTTGTATTTCCTCTCTAGCTGTGTTTCTCTCTGTCAGATAAATAAAATCTTAAAAAAAAAAAAAAAGAATTAAAAGAAAATGCTGGTTAGGAGTCAGAAGACCTATTTTTGTGACTTCATTTGCTTTCTGACCTTTGGACAATTTTTTGAGCTTTCTGTGGCTTTATACATACATACATATATAGATTTAAGATTTTATTTATTTATTTGACAGTGAGAGGCAGCAAAAGAGGGAACACCAGCAGGGAGAGTAGGAGCAAGAGAAGCAGGCTTCCCACTGAGCAGGGAACCCGATTCGGGGCTCAATCCCAGGACCATGACCTGAGCTGAAGGCAGACACCTAATGACTGAGGCACCCAGGCACCACCACCTCTTTTTTTTTTTTTTTAAGATTTTATGTATTTGAGACAAGAGAGAGTATGAACGAGGGAGGGAAGGGGCAGAGGGATAAGCAGACTCCCTGCTGAGCAAGGAGCCTGATGTGGGGCTTGATCCCAGGACCCTGAGATCATGACCTGAGCCAAAGGCAGCCACTTAACCAACTGAGCCACCCAGGTGCCCATCCAGCTTTCTATATTTTAAGTAAAGAAATAAGAATTCTATCCCTGCCTGCCTCAGATAGCTAGTATGATTTTTAAAAAAAATGCTTTGAAAGATGTGAATTAGGCACCTGGGTGGCTCAGTGGGTTAAGCGTCTGCCTTCAGCTGTCGTCATGATCCTGGAGTCTCGGGATGGAGTCCTGCATCCAGCTCCCAGATCCTTGGAGAGTCTGCTTCTCCCTCTGACCTTCTCCCCTCTCATGTGCGCTCTCTCTCTCTCTCTCAAATAAATAAAATCTTAAAAAAATAAAAGTAGAAAGATGTGAATCACCATGTAAGCGTTGTTTGACCTAAACTCTGATAGCACTTTGTGCCTTTCATCTGGAAACTTACTATCTCTTGCATGTAAAGTACTTACAAATTCTGCAAACTTCTTAAAAAGTAGAGAGCCCAAATGTAAACCCTTTTACTTCTGTGCTTTCTGTGATTAATCATATGATCAGATTCGGAGGAAAAACCGATGAGAAAAATAGCAATTCCACGTGCTATTCAGTTTTTATTCTTGGTTCAGTAATCTCAAAAGAGTTTTGATTATACATGTTACCACCTTTCCTTTTTTTTTTTTTTTTTTCTTTTAAACCTCCAATTTAGGTGATGTCTTTCCCGTGCAGATGAATCCCATAGCTCAGTCTCAGTTCGTACCTTTGGCTGAAGTTCTCTGCTGTGCCGTGTCGGATATGAATGCTGCCCAGGCTGTGGTGACCCAGGAGTCCCTGCTGGAGTATTTGATGCAACATTACCCAGGTAGCGTGACCACTTTTCTCTATTAGTTCACGGCTTGCTTTCTATTTATAAATCCTCTTTTTTTTTTTTTTAAGATTTTATATATTTATTCATGAGGGACACAGGGAGAGAGAGGGAGAGGCAGAGGGACATGCAGGCTCCCCGCTGATCAGGGAGCCCGATGTGGAACTCAATCCCGAGTCTCCGGGATCAAGACCTGAGCTGGAGGCAGAATCTTAACTATCTTAGCCACCCAGGCGCCCTATTTATAAATCCTCTGAAACATGTGAATAAACTGGGCGATATCCACTTTATTTTTCTTTTGTAGAAACTTGTATTAGAGCCTTGCTAGGAGAAGGTCTGCATCAACGAATATGATAAGGATATTTCTTTTACTTTTCGGATGAACTTTTGCATAAACAATGCCTGTGGCCATAAACAAATCATTCTGTAGAAAGGAGTACAAAGCAAAAAAAGGTGAAGTTCATCTTCTCCCCCGCAATCACATTCTTCCATTGCAGGCTTCCCAGAGATGATGCTTCTATTGTTTATCTTTTCCTGTGTATACTTTCATAAAAGGTATTTGAGCATATGTTTTTGGTTTTTTTTTTTAGTAACATAAATTGGATTATTCTTTACATTCTGTCTGCACCTTGCCTAAGTTAAAAAAATATATTTTGGCGGGACGCCTGGGTGACCTAGTTGCTTTAGCGCCCAAATCTTTTTTTTTTTTTTTAAGATTTTATTTATTTGACAGAGAGAAACACAGCCAGAAATCCCTTTCTGGGTTCCCACCAGCAGGGGGAGGGAGAGAGGGAGAAGCAGGCTTCCCGCCAAGCAGGGAGCCCAATGTGGGGCTCGATCCCGAGTCTCCGGGATCATGACCTGAGCTGAAGGCAGTCGCTTAACCAACTGAGCCACCCAGGCACCCCTAGTGCCCAACTCTTGATTTTGGCTCAGGGTCGTGACATGGAGCCCTAAGTTGAGTCTTGCATCAGGCTCCAAGCTCAGTGGAGAGCCTGCTTGAGATTCTCTCTCTCCCTCTGCCCCTTGCACTCCCCACATGCACACACTGTTTCTCTTTCTCTTCCAACTAAATAAATCTTAAAAAAAAAAACAAAAAACATTTTGGAGATCTTTCTGTATTATTATATATAGATTTATTTCCATCTTTTCACAGCTGCATGATATCCCAAATGCACGGATGTAGAAGAATATTTTCAGTTTTTTCCCATTATAAAATTAATATGCTTATTATAGAAAAATTAATATAGAAAAGTAACCACTTTTTTTTAAAAGATTTTATTTATTTACTTGACAGAGAGAAACACAGCCAGAGAGGGAACACAAGCAGGGGGAGTGAGAGAGGGAGAAGCAGGCTTCCCACTGAGCAGGGAGCCCGATGCGGGACTCGATCCCCGGTCTCCGGGATCATGACCTGAGCCGAAGGCAGTTGCTTAACCAACTGAGCCACCCAGGCGCCCCAAAGTAACCACTTTTTTAAAAAAAGATTTTATTTACTTGACAGAGAGAAACACAGTCAGAGAGGGAACACAGGTAGGGGGACTGAGAGAGGGAGAGAAGCAGGCTTCCCGCTGAGTAGGGAGCCCGATGTGGGACTCGATCCTGGGTCTCCAGGACCATGACCTGAGCCGAAGGCAGTCGTTCAACCAACTGAGCCACCTAGGCGCCCTGAAAAGTAACCACTTATAGTACCACAACCCAGGGGAAATGTTAATATATTGAATTATTTTCTTCCAGTGTCATACAAACATGTTTCCCTAAATATAATTTTTGAACCCTGCTATTTGGAAAATGGAATTTCTTTTAAAATTGTTACCCTCCTACTTTGAAAAACTATCATAATACAGATATTAGGTAGTTTGCCCTCATCGTACCAGAGACTGGTCTCATTTTCTCTCTCGATTTTTGTTAAGATTTATGCAACGAATCTGCAATTTTCAAAAACTCTGTTTGATACGAATCTGTAATTTTCAAAAACTCCTATGTTTGATTCCAAGAATGCTTCCTTGAAGTCAAAATTTAAATTCATGATGGGGTTGTTTAACTTGCTATGTGTCCTCAAGGGAACTCAGATTTGTTTTTCTCTGCGTAGCCATTAATTTAGCCCTATGTCTTTGTGTGGACTCGGTTGTATTCCTGCTCCTCAACTAAACTGTGACTATTGTGAATGTTTCTTTGGCATTTGTAATCGCATTTATTAGCTGTGTTCCAGTTAGCTCTGGGTTCGTCAAGCATGTATGTGGTCATTTCTGAGTTACTGATTTCACTCCTCAAAATGTTTTTTAATTCAAAATCTATCACTGTAATGAAACCCTTGTTTGTTTTAGGCATTGCCATCCCATCTCAAGATATTCTCTATACCACTCTGGGAACTCTGATTAAAGAAAGGAAAATTTATCACACTGGAGAGGGATACTTCATAGTCACTCCTCAGACTTACTTCATCACGAATACAACCCCGCATGAAAATAAGAGAGGCCTATCCCACGAAACTCGCCCGATGCCACCTTGTATTACGTATCTGGTGAGCGTGGCCAGCAGTGCCGAGTCAGCCAAAGAAAATGCTGCCCCCGTTTCCCATTGTCAGTCTTGCCGGTGTTTCCCTGATCTGTGCACTCAGGATGTAGAGGCAACACCGGCGGCTGCAGAAATGGCTAGAAAAGGCCAGAAGCGTCTTCAGGAATCCAGACGTTTGGTACAGAATCATGCGGTTTCAGTGTCTGGAGAGAATCACCTCGGTGAAAGCACCAAACGGTTACCAGACACAAAAGACAGAGAAAAAGGCAAGAAGTTTGGCCTCAGGCTCTTCTGGCGTGGCATATCCAGGAAGGAGAAGGCCAGGCCAGAGCACGGCAGCTTCTCTGCCCAGTTCCCACCAGAAGAATGGCCTGTTCGAGATGAAGACAATTTGGACAATATCCCTCGAGACGTCGAACATGAGATTATCAGACGAATTAATCCCATTCTGACTATTGACAACTTAATCAAACATACAGTCTTAATGCAAAAATACGAAGAACAGAAACAATATAATAGCCGGGGCACTTCCACTGATATGCTGACGATGAGGCATAAATATCCTTCCAAAGGGGGAGTTAGGAAAAGGCGGGACCGGTCTGCGAAGCCTCGAAGGCGCAGCCGTCCTAAGGGGAGTAGGCACAAAGCTGGGAGTCACAGAGGCGAGCCCCAGATGGGAAGCACCAAACTGGAGAGACACCCCAAGCTCCCTGCGTCACAACCCAGCCCCAGAATTAAAAGCCCAAAAGAAGCAGGAATTGAAAAACCACCTGATGAGAATCCATCAGTGCTGGGTTCCCATTTGATTTACAAGAAGCGAATTAGTAATCCTTTCCAGGGTTTCTCTCACCGAGGAAGCCCGCTAACCAAAGTGCATAACATGCAGAAGACCAGTGATCTGAAACCCAGTCAGACTGAACCAAAGGGAAAGCCTTTCCGAAGGTTAAGGTCTTTGAATTCCTCAAGAATCTTTGAGAGTGAACGCAAACAGCCACATGCTGAACAATGTGAAGATAAACCGATGGCAGAATCCATTTGTATGAGTAACTCTACTCGCAAACCTATCAGCGATGACTTCGGAGATCCCCTCTTAAATTACGCTCAATGTAGTGTTTTGCAAAATGGCAGTAAAAGTTGTTCCTTTCGGGAAGGGGTGTTGAGATATGATGTATGTGGTGGGAAAAATGAGGTGATCCCTGAAGTCTGGAGGAAAAGTTACTCTCACTTTGATGCATTAGGGGAGGCCGAAGAAATGCAGTATGTCCTGCCATCAGAGGGGTCCTCCTCTTTAGGCCGTGCCTCCTCTGCTTGTAGATTAGTGGATAAAACAATACACCAGTTCCAAAATCTTGGTCTTTTGGATTACCCAGTTCATACGAGCTGTTTGAGACAACTTAAGAGACAAGACGGAGACTTAGAAGAAATATCAATGAGAAAGACATTTGTTCAGGAAGCAGAGACTGTGGGTCTAGAAAACGAAGGGCTTTCTGATGATAACCAGGCCTTGTATCAGAATGAACTGCAAGATGACGACGGTGCCTGTAGTTCACTGTATCTAGATGAGGAGGACTTTCCCGAGAATGACGACTTAGGGCAAACGCTGCTAGGCCACATTCGGTATTCCTTTGCAGGGAGAAGCAAGTGGAATCATCTGGGAAAACAAAAAGTGGCTGAAAGATCTCTGACTGAGTGCAACAGCAGAATACACAGGTCTGAGCCTCCGGTGCTTAAAGGAAATGAGTGTTACAAACCCACTGGGTTTTTTACTAACCCAGGTGAAAACCAGACACGTGATCTCCCTGTCGAAAGCGGTGGTCCCCGTTCAGGGACTCAGTCCAGTTTGAGCCCTGAAGAGGAACCCAGTGTTCCTGCATGTGTGCAAGCCCCGGCTTCTGCTGGTGGAAGCCTACTGGATTATGGTAGCGCGAGGAAAGCAGATTCTGGGACTGAAACCCTACAAGACCCTGCTGGGGACACAGGAAGGAAACCAGCCAGCTGGAGTCAGAGTGCTCGGAATCGGGGAATGAGAGAGCACCTCACACAAAATGTAGAACCTTTCAACACGTCACATGTGCCAGTGTTGGCTCAGGATATCCAACACGGACACAGTCGTCTGGAAGGAACAGAAAATCATAGCACGGCGGGCGATAGTGGAATAGATTCTCCACGGTAAGTGTATGCAAGCGTGTTCGATTAGCCACTATGCCTCAGGGATGGTTCAAATCAGGGGTGTGAATCAAGAGTGCTATGAATTGTGTAAAACTGATGATTCATAGACCTGTACCCCTGAAGCAAGTAATACATTATATGTTAGTAAAAAAATTAAAAAAAGTCAAGGGTGTATCGAATTATCTAGTGGGAGACTCCTGAATAAACTTCTTTTTTTTTTAAAAAAATATTTTATTTATTTGACAGAGAGAAACGCAGCCAGAAGGGGAACACAAGCAGGGGGGCTGAGAGAGGGAGAAGCAGGCTTCCTGCCGAGCAGGGAACCTGATGCAGGACACAATCCCGGGTCTCCAGGATCATGACCTGAGCCGAAGACAGTGGCTTAACCAACTGAGCCACCCAGGCGCCCCTTGAATTAGGTCTAAAAATAGGAAGGGGCTGCTATAAATGAAGCACTTGCCCAACTGAAGTTTGGAAGTTTTCACTGAAATTTCTGGTTCCACACCCAAGAAAGAGATGCAGCTACTTTCCACCAATATTTTCCATGTTAATTTGTTTAAATAACATTATTCAGATTCTGAAAGAAATATGGTCATAATAGAATATTTGAGAAGTACTGAAAAGTGTTTTAAAAGATTTATATATTTGAGAGAGAGTGAGCACGAGCAAGTACAAGGGGAGGGCAGAGGAACAAAAAAATCCTCAAACAGATTTCCCCACTGAGTTTGGAGCACAACGTGGGGCTCAATCCCAGGACCCTGAGATCATGACCTGATCTGAAGTCAAGAGTCGGATGCTTGGGCGCCTGGGTGGCTCAGTGGGTTAAAGCCTCTGCTTTCGGCTCAGCTCATGATCTCAGAATCGTGGGATTGAGGCCGCATCGGGCTCTCTGCTCAGCAGGGAGCCTGCTTCCTCCTCTCTCTCTGCCTGCCTCTCTGCCTACTTGTGATCTCTCTCTCTGTCAAATAAAGAAAAAAAAAAGAGTTGGATGCTTAACAACTGAGCCACCCAGGTATCCCTACCCTATGATTTAGGTATTTTTTTTTAGAAGATTTTATTTATTTATTTGACACAGAGAGAGATCACAAGTAGGCAGAGACTCAAAGGATTGTAAGTAAAGAATCAATCTCAAATAAAGAATCCATTATTTGAGATGGAGAGTGAGAGAGAACACAAGCAGGGAGAGGGACAGAGAAAGAGGGAGAAGCAGACTCCTCACTGAGCAGGGAGCCCAATGTGGGGGTCCATCCCAGGACCCCAGGATCATGACCTGAGCTGAAGTCTGATCCTTAACCTACTGAGCTACCCAGGCGCCCCTATTAGTTTTTTATTATATAAAATTATTGTGTACTTTGTTTTGAAAAAGTAAAGTAATACAGAAATGTAAAAGGTAGAGGAGCCTGGGTGTCTCAGTCAGTTAAGTGTCTGCCTTCAGTTCAGGTCATGGTCTCACAGTCCTGGGATTGAGCCCTGTGGCAGGTTCCTGCTTCTCCTTCTCCCTCTGCTGCTCCCCTTGCTCGTGTGTGCTGTCTCTCTCTCTCTCAAATAAATAAATCTTTTAAAAAAAGTAACAGGTAAAAATGGGGGTGTCTGGGTGGCTCAGTCAGTTGAGTTTACAATCCTTTGATTTTGGCTAAGGTCATGATCTCAGGGTCATGGGATCAAGTCCCGTGTTGGGTTCCATTCTCAGCACGGAGTCTGCTTGAGATTATTCCTCTCCCTCTGGCACACTCCCACACTCTCTCTCTCCATCTCTCCAAAATAAATAAATGGGGGCGCCTGGGTGGCTCAGTCGTTGGGCATCTGCCTTCGGCTCAGGTCTTGATCTTGGAGTCCAGGGTTCAAGCCCCGCATTGGGCTCCCTGCTCGGCGGGAGGCCTACTCTCTTGCTTCCCCTGCTTGTGTTCCCTCTCTAGCTGTGTTTCTCTCTGTCAAATAAATAAATAAAATCTTTAAAAACACACATACACACACACAAAGCCTTTAAAATAATAAATAAATGAATTAATCTGAAAACAACAACAACAACAACAACCTAAAATCGGAAGTCTCCATCCCTCAACCTTTGCGATTAGCTTTCTGTTGCAGTGACCTACACATTCTTTATAGTTTGGTTTATTTATTTATTTATTTGTTTGTTTGTTTGTTTATGTTTAAAAATTTTATTTATTTGAGAGAGAGACTGTGAGAGAGAGGGCATGAGCAGCAAGGAGGGGTAGAGGGAGGGTGAGAAGCAGACTCCCCACTAAACAGGGAGCCTAATGCAGGACTTGATCTCAGGACCCTGCAAAGGACTGAGCCACCCAGGTGTCCCTGGAGGTCTGCATTTTTTTTTTTTTAATTACAGAGAGTGAGCACAAGCAGGGGGAGGGAGAAGCAGACTCCCTGCTGAGCATGAAGGCCAATGTGGACCAGATTCTAGGACCTTAGGATCATGACCTGAGTGAAAGGCAGCTGCTTAACCGGCTGAGCTACCCAGGCGTTTCCTGGAGATCTGCACTTTTTTTTTTTTTTTTTTA
>PITA01032645.1:0-13724 GCA_004023965.1 Spilogale gracilis
AAGACAGACATTTAACTGACAGAGCCACCCAGCTGCCCCGAAACTAATTTTAAAATAAAGATAAAATAATTAAGGGTCTGGTGAAAGTTAAAAGTCACTTTGATATGTGATTTTAATGCTGTAATAGCTCACTAAAATTTAGATATAAATGAGAGGATCAATGACTATGATTATTACATTATAAAATTCTTTTTTCAACTCCCTCCATCATCTACCATCTTTGCTGAAATCTGACTTGTCTATTTTCATTTCCCTGAAGTTAGCCAGGTTACTTTTGCTGAGTAACCATGAGGATTCATTTATATTTATAACCAACGGGCTTAAGATATACTAAAACTGAAACCATTTTAAAAGCTTGGTAAAAACTACCTCCAAGATTTACGTGTATGACTGAAATTGTGGCAATAAAATCACAATGATGGAAATTTTTTCTTGGTATTTTTCCCCCAATGTTTTCTCCATATCAGAAATTACTTTAAAGACCATTACTTCAAAAAAAAAAAAGACCATTACTTCAAGTTAATTTTTAAAATATCACCTGTACCCTGAAGGGAATGACTGGTCTGTTTTTTTCCCAAACTTCAAGCATAAAGGCCTTGTTACACATCCTAAGACATATGGATCTTTAAGTTTTCTAGATAATACCAAGCTGTTTCTATTTATTTATTTTATTATTATTATTTTTTAAAGATCTTATTTATTTGTTTGACAGAAAGAAACACAGCTAAAGAGGGAACACAAACAGGGGGAGTAAGACAGGGAGAAGTAGGCTTCCTGCCGAGCGAGCAGGGAGCCAAATATAGGGCCCAATTCCGGGACTCCGAGATCATGACCTGAGCCTAAGGCAGTCACTTAACCAACTAAGCCACTCATGTGCCCCACCAAACTCTTTTTAAAAGTAGTTGTACACATTTGGCTATACTATGCTATTTATGCTATTATCTGTTACTATGATCATTGTCTTTTTTTCCTAGAAAGAGAACATGTGAGAGTCGGAGTGGGGAGGGTAGAGAGGGCAGTGAGGAGGGGTACAAGGGGCAGAGGGAGAGAGAGAGAGAGAGAGAGAGAGAGAGAGAGAGAGAGAGAGAGAATCCTAAGCAGACTCCACACTGAGTGCAGAGCATGACTGGGGGCTTGTTCTCACAACCCTGAGATCATGACCTGAGCTGAAATCAAGAGTCAGACACTTAACTGACTGAGCCACCCAGCTGCCTCATGGTCATTTCTGCTACAGTAAAAAAGCAAAGTTATTTTACCCAATGACATGTGCTTTTTGTTATTTTGCTTTTAAGAGACCACAAAAAAGTACATGACTTTAAAATAATAATTTTATAAGTTTCTATTCATGTCCTGGGTACTTAGTTTTTAAACATCTTGCTAATCATGATGGCGCCATATACTCCTTAGCTAATACATCAGTACAATAATCCTTAATTTAAGAGTGATCATTAAGAACTGATTTGGTGATGATAAAATGTCATATATAAATATGCTAAAATTTTGTTTATAATATTAGCAACTGTGTTCATGAGGGTTTCTCCCAGGAATGTAAGACTGGCCTAATACTCAAAAAAATCAATAAATGGAATTTACTATATTGAGAAGCTAAAAAAAGAAAAAAATATATGGGATCATAGACCACTTAAGATACAAATATCAACTTTAAACAGGGAAGGACCCCATGAATTTCTTTCTACATTCTAACTTTTGGAAAAGGCCTACCACGATTAAAATTCCAATTACTTTAGTGTCTGTACTAAGAAGTATTTCATTCCATTCATGATTATGACCTTAAAAAACAAACTGGATTTACTTTTGTTTCTAGAAGGAACTCTAGTAACTCAAGATAACAGTAGAGTACCTTTCTGCCTAATAGTTGTTTCATCATGAACCCATGTTGTTGGTATATAATTATACTACCTTTGTATCCAAATATAAGGTTCAGGGAAAATATGAGCATTAGCTCTACTATGTTATCTCCTTTGAGATTCAATATCTTATCTCTGAAAGAAATAGTCAACAAAGAAAACATACTTATTTGAAGCTTTAGCAACAGTTAAGTCATAATAATTGTTTAAGCTCAACAAATCTGCAGTTGTCTTGTTATTTTATCAAGCTCATTTACATAGTGTCAGATGAATATGCAAAACAGAATTTAAAACTGAGACTTCTAAATTGTATCCATTATTTCTTAACTCTAGAATCTTCAGAAACTTATAGAGGACAGATTTGTCAGAAAGTTCTCTTTACCAACTAAAGTAAGGACAACCCAAACTCTGTTATGAACTGTCATTAGTAATTTAGCAGAGCTAGAAGGAAGTTCAGCCAAGTAGACAGAAAATTAAAACATGGGCAGCTCCTGATTGGAAATTTATTCATAGCAGGTAATGAAATAGCACAGTCAGGATATCTGGTATTACTCAGAGTGAGAGATTTAATTCTGATAACTCTGATGATGGCACTTGAATCAGAGATTATAAACGGTGACAGGTTGTGACATATAGATAGGATGAAATGAGCATCAGCAACATATCTTACAGAAGCTAATTCTATATAAGAGTAATTTTTTCAAACAGTAAATACAATAATTTCAAAAATTATTACAAGTTTTCAAAGAAGGGACTTAGGCCTTACCTAAACCATGTACCATTTTTATATATACTTTTTCCATGGAGGATATTAATCAACAAATCAAAGATAATGGGTGGAAAAGAACTTACATTTTAAAATACGTAGCTTCTGACTTCATCTGGATAAGGAACAAACCCAAAATTAAAGGCAAAGTAGCTACTCTATGGGGAGAATATTAGTGAAGGCTAGGTTTCCATATGTTATCTTTATGTTTAATGAGTTTATGTTCATTAAATGCACTCATGTACAAAGAATGTTATTTATATTTATTAAGAATAATAATTTTTTATTTTGGATAATGTGTGCCTTTTTATACTTTTTAATTATCAATAATGACATTACTTTTATAATGAAAAGTATATTTTTTAAAAACTTGCTTATTTCAGATAAAACTATCTACCACAGAAATATGCCTTAAAAAAAGTATTTCCCCATAGACAGGTATTTCAATTTTTTTTTTGAATTTGTGAAATGGCATATTCATTTTGTGCGGTCAAAACATGTTAGATGTGAGGATTTATTTATTTATTCTTAAAGATTTTATTTATTTATTTGATAGGGAGATAGAGAAAGCACAAGTAGGCAGAGTGGCAGGCAGAGGGAGAGGGAGAAGCAGGCTCTCCACTGAGCAGGGAGCCAGAAATAGGGCTCGATCCCAGGACCCTGGGATCATGACCTGAGCCGAAGGCAGACACTTAGCCAACTGAACCACACACGTGTCCCAAGATGTGGGGATTTAAAAACACAGCACAAAAATCTTTAATGCTCCTGCCATTGAATGAAGGGGTCCAAGTCCCCTATCCTTAAAATTGTAGCTGTTTGGCCTGTAGTTTACAGTAGAAATGATGCTGTCAGTTTCTCCACCCACACGATAAGAAATGGAAGACTGTCTGTCCTGTTCTTTAGTATGCTCACTCTTGTAAGAAAGCCCAAGTAGGCTGTGAAGAGGCGCTGAGGCCCTCTGGCCAACAGTCATGGCTGAGCTCCTAGCTGAAGTGAGCACCAACTGTCAGTCACATGAGTGAACCATCTTTAAAAATGGAGGCTGAAAGCTGCACCCCTTAACTGAGCCACTCTAACTGACACACAATGAAGAAAGGAAGAGCTATCCCTCCTGAGCTATGCCCAAATGGCAGATCTGGAAGCAAAATAAACAATGGCTATCTCAAGTCACTAAATTTTGAGCTAGGTAGTTAAACTGCAATAAATAACCAAAAGAACAGAACAGGACTTTAAACATGAAGGCTGATTATAAACATGGCATTAACATTGTTATCTTACATATGTTAATACTAATCAGAATAGAAGAAAATGTAGAAGAAACGCCTGACAAGTTTCATTAAGCTAATATAAATTTTGTCAAAAAAGCTTTTAACAAATTGCATGAAGTACTGAGAAAACAATTCAGACCTAGAATCTTTAGTATTTCATATATTGAGAAACCCAAGTATTAAAAAATTATTTGTTTAAATTTAGTGATTTAAATTACTTAATTTGGCTTTGTAGAATTCTATCTATATTACATAATGATGTCAAACCAATTACTATAAACTGATACAGAAAAACTAATTCTACTAAATTAAAAAATATAGATATCAAATAGAACAACATATAGAATAATAAAATGGACTTTAAATGGAACTATATATACAAAGGACTAAGCCTATATGATATAATGCACCCAAAAAATTGGTCATAATAAAAATGAAAAGCCAAAACCATGCTATATATTATTTGCTAAAAGCAAGCACTTGAGGAAGAGTAATAGTTAATTCCATAAGAAAATAAGCATTAAACAAAATGTTAAAGATGCCTTAACTTCTACACTAGAAATGTTTTTTAAAACAATTATGTATAAACCCTTTTCTTTAGAAAATTGGATAACTTTTAATGTGAGAGCTCGAATATAATAAATATTTTAATAAAATAAATGATCATTTGTAACATAAAAATGCACTCACTTAAAGTATTTCTTTTTAAAGACACAATTCTATAGAATGATTGTGACATAACACAAAAATTTAATCACTTAATGTATGTCTTTCCTAAGGCACAGTTCCACAGTATAGGGTCAACTCTTACTGATCTATATATGAACCAAAGTTCAAATAATTGTATCACTTGCCCACAATCTATGTTTACAAGATTTTCTCAAGAGTGGAGTTATACCACAGAATTAGCGCAGGTTCAGGCCTTTTTTACTTGTCATAAACCTATGGTAGGAAAAGCAATGTTCAAAAAGGTGACACAAATACAAAATGCCTTTACAAAGGGAATAGTATTAGCCCCCAAACTCTGCCTCCTCTTATAATGAAAAACTTGAGAACCAAAATGATTAATCGATTTGTTCCAGAATGAAACTAGGCCTGGAACCCTGTCACCCGCTTCTACCTCTTGTGTCTTTTCTCATATGTTATGCTGCTCTGGCTGGCCTGAGTGATTCCTATATGGTTATGAAATATACAACAATGTATAATATTCAGGAAAAACCAAAGAAAAACAATTTCCTCCATATGAAAGTCATCTAATTTATGTTGAAAAATTAGAAATCTTCATTTTGTTGAAGTTCTTACTAAAGCATTTTTCTACACTGCTCATTTTCCAGATTAGTGTATATTTATGTATAATGCAACATCCAAAAGAAAATTCATTAAATTTCTCTTAAAAATATTATAAAAAATCAGTTATACATTGATACTCTGCTACTTTTAATATTCCTGACAGCATGTTTTCATTATATTTTCACTTATCATCAATAATGGATACAAAGTGATACTATTTTTGACTTTTTGAAATATTTTTGCCATATTATGCTATTTAGTCATCTAAAACATCCTTCTATTTAAATGGTAAGAGAAGTCAGAGATGGGTTTAGCCCATTAAGTCTGAGTTTACTTTTATGTAACATGGACCTAACAATAGGAGTTACTATGTGTAAGTAGAGTTGCTATGCAGAATAAATAAAATAAGTAGCTAATATATCTAAAACACTTAGCATTATCCTTGACATATTATATACTAATAAATGTTAGTTGTTAATAAAGTTATATTAATTTAGCTGTGATCAAGAATGTGGCAATATTATTAAGATAGCAAAATATGAAGTGCAATTTTTAAAAACTGCTTTATTAAAACAATGTGCATATTTCTATTAAAAGGATATTTGTTTAGACCAATGGAACAGAGTAGAGAGTCCAGATATGGACCCACAAATCTATGGTCAAATCACCTTCGACAAAGCAGGACAAAATATACAGTGGAATAAAGACAATCTCTTCAATAAATGGTGCTGGGAAAATTGGACAGCTACGTATAGAAGAATGAAAGTAGACCATTCTCTTACGCCACACACAAAGACAAACTCAAAATGGATGAAAGACCTCAATGTGAGGCAGGAATCCATCAAAACCCTGGAAGAGAACATAAGCAGTAACCTCTTTGACATTGGCCACAGCAACTTCTTTCAAGACATGTCTCCAAAGGCAAAGGAGACAAAAGCGAAAATGAACTTCTGGGACTTCATCAAAATAAAAAGCTTCTGCACAGCAAAGGAAACAGTCAACAAAACAAAGAGGCAGCCCACAGAATGGGAGAAGATATTTGCAAATGACACTACAGACAAAGGGCTGATATCCAAGATCTATAAAGAACTACTCAAACTCAACACCCAAAAAGTAGATGAACACATCAAAAAATGGGCAGAAGACATGAAGAGGCCCTTCTCCATAGAACACACACAAATGGCTAACAAACACATGAAAAAATGTTCATCATCACTAGCTATCAGGGAAATTCACATCAAAACCACCCTGAGATACCACCTTACACCAGTCAGAATGGCCAAAATTAACAAGACAGGAAATAGCAAGCGTTGGAGAGGCTGCAGAGAAAGGGGAACCTTCTTACACTGTTGGTGGGAATGCCAAGCTGGTGCAGCCGCTTTGGAAAACAGTGTGGAGATTCCTTAAAAAATTAAAAAGAGCTACCCTATGACTCTGCAATTGCACTGCTGGTTGTTTACCCCAAAGAGACAGATGTAGTGAAAAGAAGGGCCATATGTACCCCAATGTTCATAGCAGCAATGGCCACAATTGCCAAACTGTGGAAAGAGCCAAGGTGCCCTTCAACAGATGAATGGATAAAGAAGACGTGGTACATATATACAATGGAATATTACGCCTCCATCAGAAAGGATGAATATCCAACTTTCATAGCAACATGGACTGGATTGGAAGAGATTATGCTGAGTGAAATAAGCCAAGTAGAGAAAGTCAAGTATCATATGGTTTCACTTACCTGTGGTGCATAAGGAGTATTATAGAGGACAGTTGGAGAAGGAAAGGAAATGGGAAGTAGGGCAATTCAGGGAGAGAAATGAAACATGAGAGACTTTGGACTCAGACACAAACTGAGGGTCTTGGGGGGGGGATGGGAGAGGCTGGTGGTGGGTACTGAGGGCACATATTGGATGGAGCACTGGGTGTGGGGCATAAGCAATGAATCTTGGAACACTGAAAAAATAAAAAAATAAAAGAAAAATTTGAAATAACTGAAGGAAGGAGTGCTAACTTCAGTGGCTTTTGTGATTTGCCATGAAGGTTAAAATCTTATATAAAATCCAATTTAAAAAGGTATGTACAATTTTCATGAAAACTTGGGAAAATAAGTACAATTTTCATGAGGTAGATTTATTTTTTTTCATTTTTATTTTTTTTAAGATTTCATTTATTTATTTGACAGAGAGAAACACAGAGAGGGAACACAAACAGGGGGAATGAGAGAGGAAGAAGCAGGCCTCCTGTGGAGCAGGGAGCTGATGGGGGCTCGATCCCAACACTCCAGGATCATGACCTGGGCCGAAGGCAGATGCTTAAGTACTGAGCCACCCAGGCGCCCCCACAAAATAGATTTAAACATTCAAATATTAATCAATATAATTGCCGTTTTAACAAAATAAAGGAAATGCTTGAAGTCTTTGTTAAAAAAAAAAGGAGATTTGTAATAGTTCAACCTCATAAAGTTGTCTTTTAGATATTTAAAAAAAATTCACATTGATCCTTTTAAATGGCAATATTACTAATATATTTTAAATGACATAAGATTGGTAAAACTAAATGTCATGCAACTTACCACAAATACATGTGCTATTCAAAACAAGGTAAATTCTATAAGTGTGTTAAACACTCCATATAAAACTTCAAGTAACTGAAATACGAAATTATATACCAGTGAAAGACTATATACACAATGAATTTAGTAATATCCCTTTAAATGTTTTTCATATGATATGTACCTACCTGGAATAGGCAAACAATCGACTATCCCAAAGATCATGATTCCCTCTAGGTCCAGAATGAAAATAACAGGAATCTGT
This sequence comes from Spilogale gracilis, assembly GCA_004023965.1. Classification (NCBI taxonomy): domain Eukaryota; kingdom Metazoa; phylum Chordata; class Mammalia; order Carnivora; family Mephitidae; genus Spilogale; species Spilogale gracilis. The sequence goes on from PITA01032645.1 coordinate 8,006, forward strand.
CCCATCAAACATGTTCAATCCATCTTCTGAATTTTTTGATGCATGGCTGTGTACCACATCTAAGAGAACTGTAATACCCATTGAGTGAGCCGTGTCAACAAGTTCTTTTAGCTCTTCAGGAGTTCCATAACGGCTAAAAGTAAAGAAGAAAGCAAAAACAAAATCACATCACATTTAAAGGAAACAACTAATCATCTATTGTGTATCAATTGTTTTACCAGTACAGTACTGGATACTTTAAATATGCAAATTAAATATGAAATATGCAAATCCAATATAATATAATACTTAGATACAAGTCAAAGTGGTGTAATATTCTCTATTAAACAAAGGCATTCAATAAAATATAATAATCTAAATATAGCCATTAGATTTCAATGAAAATTCACATTTTGAGTAGGTAGGCAGTAAATTTCATTCTCTATACCCAGAGCTTCTGATTTCCTTCTCCAACACTACCTACTTCATATACTTGGTCATCCCTGTGAATGTGTATGCTTGGGATTGGAGGCTCTTGAATATCCATGGTGCCTTGAGTGGGGCCATCCCTCCCACTCTTATTTATTCCCAAACTGAAATGACCCCAGGTGCCAGAAGGCCAAGAAAATATGCCATGTCTGTCACCAACCAAGCAGAAAACATGGGTAGCTCATAGGCACATGTGTTTGTGTTGATAGCAGTTGTTTTTTCTGCATGAAATAGAAAATAAATCACTCCTAAGATGGAAGTTTTTGTTCTTAACCTATGTAACGTCTCAGTATTGGCCTTCCCTAGCAGCATCAACTTTGCTTCTAAATAATCACCCACTCCCCCTTGTGATTATTTATTGTCTCACTTCCTCACTTGAGTGCAGGCTGTGGCTATCTGGTTTCCCATGATACAGCACAGTGCTTAATACATAGCAGGTCTCCTGGTAGCCAACCCACTGGGCAGCAAGACCTAACCTTAAAAAAATGCACACGTGATCATTTCACCTTTACCTAAATCATACTTGCACTTCCATTGTCCTTAGAATGGAGACTGTGGACCTTACCATGACCTACTGTACTGCTTAATTTAGCTCCTTCCAATAACTTTAGATTTATGACACTGTACCCCTTTCTCTCCTTATCACAGCCATCCAGCTTTTTTTCCTCCTCAATGAAGAGCATGTTCAGAGAATAAATAGCCTTAAAATTTCATTCATTCATTTGTGTTTTCAACAAATACTTATTAAGCTATCTACCATATGTCATGAAATTTTCTATACTCTGAGATTCAGCAGTGAACAAAATAAATATCATTGCCCTTATGGAATTTACATTCTATTTGGAGGACTACAAATAAATAAGCAAAACATGGGGCTGTCAGATAGCAATAACTTCTCTAAAGAAAAATAAAGCAAAGCCACTGGAAGAGAGGGCAGGTTTGCTATTTAAACAAGGTTATCAAATGAAAGTTTTACTAAGAAGGCAATGTTCGAATGAACACCTGAAAGAAGGGAGTAAGGCATGTGAATATCTAAAAGACAGAATGTTTAGAAAGAAAGGGCACTGGGGAAATAAGCTAGGAACACTTGGAAGAAAAGCAAATAGGTTAGTGTGGCCAGAGTGAAATGATCAATAAAGGTATGAGTCCAGAGAGTCAGCCAAGACCCAGATCACATGGGGTCTTATGGACCAAAATAAGGCCTTGACTTTTAATCCGAAAGAGATAAGGAATCATTAGAAGGTTCTGAGCAAGAGAGTGACAGGATCTTAAATAACAGAGTCCTGGGATCAAGCCCTGCATCAGGCTGCTTTCCCTCTCCCACTCCCCTTGCTTGTGTTCCTACTCTCATTATCTCTCTCTCTCTCTCTCTGTCAAATAAATAAATAAAATCTTCTAAAAACAAATAAAAGGCTACTGAAATAATCCAGGTTATGGTTAATGGCAACCTGGACCCTGGTAGTGGCAGTTGAAGCAGTCAGATTTGGGATACATTTTGAGTTATAAGGTAGCTAGGTTTTATGATATTGAGAGTATAGGAATGGATAGAAAGGGAAGAGTCCAGTACAATGTAAAGTGTAATTAAGACATAAGATGGATGACACCTGATGAGACCCTCAATATATGTCATACATACACAGAAAAGAATAGAACAAAGGGCTAAGCCCTGGAGACCCAATAGTTAGTGGTCAGAAAAACCAAAGGAAATTTTTAAAAAAATAAATAAAAAGCAGCAAGAGAGATAGGTAAAACCCAAACAGGAGGAAAATAGTTTTCCTAAAAACCAAGAAAAGAAAAATGTCCTAACAAGGTACAAGTAACTAATTATGCCAAATGCTGCTGACAGTTTAAGTTAATAACTGATCAGCAGACTTAACAGTGTGGAGGTCATCAGCACACTTGACAAGAGCAATTTCAATGAAGAGGTGAAGAGCCTACTTGGAAAGAGTTCAAGAAAGAAGAGGAATGAAACATTTAGAGATTGTAAATACAGGTAATCTATTCAAGGGGAATGACTATAAAGAGAACAGGTAAAAGGATCAGTATCTTTTCTCTATGCCTGGAATGCTATCTCCTATTCCCACTTCACCTCTCCTCCCAGTTCACTCTTAATTATGTTCTAGATCTCAGTTCCACTATCAGTTCAGATCTAATCTAAATGGATCAGGTCCCTCATTCTAGGCTATTATAGAACCCTGTCATTTTCTTCTTAGCTTTTATCATGGGTAGAAACAAACATGTATGATTACTGAGTTAACATTATATGCCACAACAGTGTGAGCTCCATGAGGTGGAGACAATGTTGGACTTACTCAACTTGTAGTGATTTAGGCTAGCACTTCTTCAATTACACGGGACTCCTTGGAGTCTTTCTGCTCAGAGTCATATTCCTTGGATTTTAGCCTAGAAAGGACAACCCTTTGCGGTAATATGTCCTACTAAGAGTCTTCTCAGTCACATTCCTACATAGCCAAGCTCTTTCCAGAAAAGGACGTGAGCTCTGGCAATAATGACTTCCATAAGACATGATTTTCTGACTAAGACTTGGGCGTCCAAATGCATGACAATTTCAGCAGGTTAATTGGATATTCTTTATCAGAAATCATTTCATGAAAAGCAATGCTGAATCACGGCCAACCTCTAAGGCTATATGGGAAGAGAATCTATGATCTTGGTTAAAAAAAAAATGCTCAGCTTCTGCTAACTCTGTTAACTCTAAATTTGGTTACGAAACAACATCATACAAAAGCTAAAAATTCATTTTATTTTTTTCTCAAATAAAAATGGTTGTAATTGGGACTTTCATTCTACCTTGAAGCTGCAAAGAAACTTGTGATCTGGTAACCAAAACTGGCATAGTAAGCATGCTCCATAATTGCCATCATCTGAATGCAGTTGTAACCTGTAAGCAAAGGTCACACAGAGATTAAAAGCAACATTAGAAAAAAAATAAATGAAAAACATATATAAACCCAGCATCCTTGTTCTGAAGATATTGAATTTTACATATTAGCATTTACATACAAATGATTTGATTACTCTGCTAAGTTCTACTACTTTAACATCTTTCGCTTGTCTGACCTTCCAACATAGAAGCGGACAGTCAGTTCTTGAGAGTTGTACTTTAACTAGCTATTTGAAATGTCTTCATTTTAACAAGTAATAAATGATATGCAAATATACTCTTAATTTGACTTCAGAATATTAAAGATGGCAATCTACATATGCTAAACTTCAGTTGCACTTGTAATATTCATCGTGAAGATTATGAAAGCTAAATAAAAGTAACCAGTTGCGTGCCATATACTTCTTTTTACCTTTTTCTTTATATTTCAATTATTTCTACCATGTAATGTAAGATATACCATTAAATCCATTTTTTTCCACAAGGTAGTTTTTACAAAGCCAGCATTAATTCTTCTACTTTCTGCAATTTCAATACTTAATCAAGTACTGCAAAGTTGTATGTGTGCACACATGGGCACACATAACCTTAAAAGCATTTACTAATATTTTTTTAATACAAGTAAATAATCAAAGAAGAAACTTTGGATCTTTAAAAAAAAAAGAGAACTTTTTTTTCTTCAAATTTGGTAAAATTTGGTAAATTTTTCAAAGATGATTTGACTACTTGAAAGTTACATTTCTGTAACATACATAGAAATTACTCTGTTCTCTAAGTCCAGTTCAGGTCAGTATAGCTTCTTGTGTCCACAGTTCAGCACTGTATTAATACTGGACCAAATTCAAAGTCACATTCAGATTTAGAGATTCATTTTTAAAGAACAGCATAAACTATGGTTCATAATCTGCTACTGGCTTTTTCATTATAAAGACAATCTAGCTCTGTCACATTCTATCATGATAGAAATATGTATATAAACTCCTGATCAGAAAACATAAATCAATTATATATAAGAAAATAGTTTGTAGTTTATTTCTCTATTATGTAATAAATATTATTCTTATGATCAAGCACCAATTTATTTTTATTTTTATTTTATATTTATATTTTATTTATTATTTCCTAGTTTTTATAATTAATTTTATGGCATTACTCATTCTTAAATTCATTTATGCTCAGAGTTCTAAGCTATTCAACTGAAACACAGCAATGAACAAGAGAATCTTTGTTCTGTCAAACCTTCTGCAAGACCTGGGTCATAAACAATGTAGTACAGTATGAAATGGCAGAACATCTCAAATATGACACTTTAAATATAATACCTATTAACTATAGTTAATATTAAATTCTTCATATATCTAATTAATTTTGGTTTCTGAAATCTGACCTCACCATCACAGACAATTAAGATTCATGAATAACTAAGAACTTTTAACAGTGAGTTGCAAACCTTTCTTCTAGTCAAAGTTTGGACTGCCTACCAGAAGCAGAATAATTAAATGTACTTTATCTTCCTGCCTAGCTGTTGGAGCAGGTGCTAATATGCTGTGAAATGATAAAAAAGCATTACCAAGAAAAAGAAAAATAACAAATTTAAAGCATACCGAATCAATAATTCAGCAGTATACTATTAACTCCCCTGGTTGTTCCCATGAAGACAAGGATCTGTGTCATTACAGTCCAACATACAAATACCTAGAACAGTGTGTCTTACAAAAGAGATGTACCATAAATATTTGTCAAATAAGTCATCCAGACCAGACATACACGTATATACTTTGATACAAAATGAGTTCCAGTAACATTAACAAAAGTAAGATTTTTTTCCCTAACAGACTAAAATGAACAGGCTCTAATCAATGACCACTTAAATTGATAAAAGTTCTTTCCTATAGAAAAGTAATTGTGCTTACATATTTATCTACAATTTGGAAGCCATCAGTTCACATTACTTAAAATTGAAACTGGAATAATATCTTGAATTCTTCTGCTCTATCTTATTCCATTTCTCTTTTCTATGCTATCACTATTACAGGGCAATTTGAGAAGCCTAAAATAAAATGCATTTCTATTACATAGTTAATCTCTTAACACAAAAAAGAGACACTTGTAATTAGCTTTTCTAATAAGAGAACAGACTCATTAAAATTTTATCTGAATAAAAATCACAGTTATTACTTACCAAGGTCTTTGATTCTTGGTAGTACATTGCATGTAAAATGTTTATAAGAAGCTATTTTTCCTTCATAGGAAGAAATTCCCACGTGAGATTCATAAATTCTTAGACTTCTTGGCTTCTTTGGTTTGGAATACTTCAACTATAGAATATAAAATTAAATTAGATCA
>PITA01032647.1:0-13709 GCA_004023965.1 Spilogale gracilis
TAGGCTTCCCGCCGAGCAGGGAGCCCAATGTGGGGCTCGATCCCGGGTCTCCGGGATCATGTCCTGAGCCGAAGACTATCGCTTAACCAACTGAGCCATTCAGGCGCCCCTGATTACCCTTTTAACAAGCAAGCAGTAATTTTATTTATTTTTTTTTTTAAGATTTTATTTATTTGACAGAGAGAAACACAGCCAGAGAGGGAACATAGGCAGGGGGAGTGAGAGAGGGTGAAGCAGGCTTCCCGCTGAGCAGGGAGCCCGATGTGGGACTCAGTCCCGGGTCTCTGGGATCATGTCCTGAGCCGAAGGCAGTCGCCCAACCAACTGAGCCACCCAGGCGCCCCAGCAAGCAGTAATTTTAATTGCATTTCCCTAGGGATTTATGATGCTGAACATTTCTTGTGTGTGTTTATTTGTCATCTGTATGTCTTCTTGATAAAATGTCTGTTCATATCTTTTGCCTGTTTTGTTTTTTATGAACAATGGCTATTTCCTTTTTTATTAACAAAGAAGCAGCTTATTTTTATTCCTCAAGTGTTTTTGTGATAAGTACAAGGTAAGACTGCATGCACCACACGCTTTTAAGTTTAATCTGCATTATTTACGTATTTCCCATCATGTTCTTAATTCCAGACTTTCAGTAATACCTGTAAGCCCTGGTTTGTAGTGTCTTTCAAGTTCTCTGGTGTAAATACTCCCACTATGGCCAATTTCAAGCTGCCAGTGTGATGTCACTGAGCTTAGTTGAGAAGAGTTGCTAGAGACACAGCTTTCTCTCCACCCTTCTGATCCAGTAGCTGCAAATGCCCTGTAGAACATAAATAATAATAAGACATACGAAAATGATTAAGACGTGACAAGTTGAGAAGATTTATTTAATAGAGCTATAATTAGCAACTATAAACCGCACATAGTTAAGATACACATTTTAACGTTTGGTACATCCTTAAACCCCTGAAACCAAAAATTTCATTGAAAACATAAAAGAAGATCTATAATACTGATGATAATTTAGTTAAATACTTCAGTTGTGGAAGAAAGCAGGCAAGATCCTTGAAATACAGGGAATTCTTAGAAAAAAGCCCAAGTTTGAAGGTGTTTTTCTCACAAAAGATTAGCAAGAATGCAAATTAAGAGTTGAGATGCAATTTGCTAACATTTTATTTTGGGATTAAAGCTTGTTTTTATTATGAACCCTCTGGAAATTTGTATCTTTGTTTTTGTTGACCAAAAAAACATGAATAATCCGTCATAATTCTCAATCGTCAAAAAATGATTGGCAAATTTCAATAAATTAGAAAATATTCAGGGAGAACATTTAGAGTTTTGAAGTGTTATGCTCTCTATATTCTTGATATTATCACCCATATTTAACTGAGGAACAAGTCTTAGCCTCTAATTTCTAAAGTTTTCCAGTGCATATAAATTGAGGTATTGAAATCGCTCACATTTCAGTTTGCCTGTATTTGGTATGTTTTTTTGTTTTTGTTTTTGTTTTGTTTTTGTTTTTGTTTTTAAAGATTTTATTTATTTGACAGAGAGAAACGCAGCCAGAGAGGGAACACAAGCAGGGGGAGTGAGAGAGGGAGAAGCAGGCTTCCTGCCGAGCAGGGAGCCCAATGTGGGGCTCAGTCCCGGGTCTCCGGGATCATGACCTGAGCCAAAGGCAGTCGCTTAACCAACTGAGCCACCCAGGCGCCCCTGGTATGTTTTTTAATAACAAGAATATAAGTAGTACCCATGTTTGGAGAAGATAGTAGCTGTTGTCTCCCTGCCTCAGATCCAGGGCTGGATCTCAGAGAACATATGTCACTAGCTGTAATCACAGTTGTCCATAGGCACCTGGTAGGGGCTAAAGGCGTTTGTGTAAATTTTTCCTCATGTATTTAAATGAAAAATTTAAAAGTTAATTGAAAGATGAAACAAGAAAAGGAAGTAGTAGGCAAAAGTCAGTAGGCAAAATGACAATTGAATCAAATAAGAGAAAAACTGGAAAAGGGCCAGGAATCATTTTGAAGATATATCAAAATAGATAGGTAGATAGATAGATAGATAGATAGATAGATAGATAGATAGATTTTTTTAAGATTTTATTTTGTCAGGGTGCCTGGATGGCTCAGTTGGTTAAGCAACTGCCTTCGGCTCAGGTCATGATCCCGGAGATCTGGGATCGAGCCCCACATCGGGCTCCCTGCTCGGCAGGAAGCCTGCTTCTCCCTCTCTCACTCCCCTTGCTTCTGTTCCCTCTCTACCTGTATTTCTCTCTGTCAAATAAATAAATAAAATCTTAAAAAAAAAAAAAAGATTTTATTTTGTCATTTGTCAGAGAGACAGCACAAGCAAGGGGAGCAGCAGGCAGAACGAGAAGCAGGCTTACCACTGAGCAAGGAGCCCGATGCAAGACTTGATCCCAGGACCCTGGGATCATGACCCAAGCTGAAGGCAGTCGCTTAACCAACTGAGCCACCCAGGTGACCCCAAGAATATATTTAACATACAAATTAGGTAAGTTTCAGTGACTTGTAGGAAGTAACCAATTTTGTTTCTGTTTGAGAAACCACGGTAGATATTTAAGAATCCTCAGTGGAATGTCACTTCATGCGAAGTTACTGCTACCTTGGTCCCATCCATTAAAATTCCTATACTCACGTAATTGAAATGAATGAAGCCATTCAGTTGTCTGCTGGCAAATGTTTTGCTCTTCTCTGTTCTGTTTAGTGCTTATTTCAACACCCTTTCAGTCACATTCAATGTCAAAGGTGAATTCAGCAATTTATCACTTTACTCAGTGTCTCATGGGATACCTCAGAAGTTCAGCTATCACATGCAGCCTCCATGGGCAAAACCCTAACCGGTCTTAGCTATCCCCAGGCACCCATGTATTCCACTATATCAATGACATCCTCCTCTGAGGGAACTTACACACAGGATATGCAAACAATCATTGTTGTACTTACAGAGAGCAAATGGGCTCTGCACCCTGCCATAAAGTTCAAGGTTATGCCACCTCAGTGAGTCTTAGGTTCATCTAGTGTGCCTAAAGGCCACTCTATTCATGTTGTTAAAAGGCAACTTCTGATTTTGTCACCTTCAGTCAGTCTCGGGCTGACCAAACCTAGCGAGTCTTTCTGGCTTCTGAAGGCAACGTATTCTCCGTTTACAAATACTACTAAGGTTTATTATGTACTCACCCACACGTCAGCCTACTTTTGGGATCTTTACACCAAAAGGCCCTGGATTCGGTTCAGATGGCCATACAACAGGCTCATCTCTTAGTTGCCTACTGGCAACTACGTGGTGGAAGTTCTGGTGCTCACCTCTTTTGTTTCTTAGAGTGTCTGGACCACTCATACTGGCAGTAGGTTACCTATAAGCTTTTCTGGTGCAGAAAGCTGCCTGTTCCGACTCCACATTACATGCCTTTGAAGAACCACTGCTGGCTGCACTGCCTGCTGAGCCCTTCTGGAAATGGAGGCTCTCACAGGATCTGAACGTGTGACACTCTGCACTCAGTTAGCCATTATTTCCTTGGCAGTGAAGGCAGCATCCCATAAGCTCAGCATGACCATCAAGGCTTTGATACAGGTTGGAGACAAACCTTCACCCACTGTGGTATCCCACCTGAAGGAAGAGGGCCTTAGCTGTCCTCAGTCTCTGGCCAGATGCCGTAGTGCTGAAGGAGGGCACCCTTCTCCTGGGCCCTTGATTACCTGGGGATACCTTTAGTATCAACTAAGTGAACGACAAAGGGGAATCACATACTGTATTGAGGATAAGGCCACCAGTACATGTGATAGAATTCTGTGGAGAGCCACTACTTTTCTTCCTTTAAATAGGGCATCCCTGAAAATGGACCCAAGAGTCAATATAAGTGGCCTAACTCCAGGCAGTCACTTAGCATTGGGAAATGCTCTGGCCAACAAATGACCCCAGTGACACTTCACAGACTCTTGTGTCATTGACACTTCTAGTTCTTTGGTGCAACCAACGGCAATAATAATTTCTTACTCAAAACTTCCCCCTCTGGGTTGAAGAACTTTACCTCAAAGGTACTAATTAAAGTCACCTATGTCTTTGCCCAAGCCACATTTCATGCTGTGAGGGCATCGTTTAATTCTGAAGCTAATAGATTGGGACAACTTTCAAAACCTTAGGTGAAAACTTTGTCAGATGATCCTATTCATCTTTCTTTGGCCCAGAGGACCCATAAAGGAACCTCAGCCCTGGAAGGTGGGGCTAAACTCAGCTTCCAGGACTCCCCTGTCATGGCCTACCTGTGACGAGTCAATGGATTCTATGTGGGAACACTGTCATTGGTAATACAATGGAGGGGTGCCATCCCAGAGGGATCTCACTCCTATGGTCATCAGCAAATCAGTTTTATCAGGTGTCTGCCTGCCTCTGCCAATGTCACTTACTATGTCTTAACACTAGTGAATACCTACCCATACATCTTACTTGTCTACCCCACTAAACGTGCCACTGATGCCGCTACCATACAAAGCCTTACAGAACCATTCATTCCCTTTAGACTTCCAGACATTATCAACATTGAATGAAGAAGTTCTCACTTTAGAACAAGGCATTCAACAGATGTTTCACCTTCCCTCTCAGTCCCAGGCTGCTGGTCTTATAGAATGCCTCAACGCCTTACTTAAATCTTTTGGAAATGACAAACGATCATATAAATGGGTCTCCCTCTTACCACTGGATCTCATTATACTAAATCCCTGGCCTTTGGGTATCAATATCAAAATGCCCTGAAATCAGTTGCCTTTGCTTACCTTCTGCAGTGGCACTTCACATACTAGCATCCACAAAGATCATACTGACTAGGCATTCCTCCTTGTTCCTCTTCCTCTTTTATCTGTTGTTTTTGGTCTTGCCCCAGTCCTGAGCAGGATGGAGGCCAGGTCAGGGCTTGAGTTATTGCGACATACAATCATCTCACTATCAGTGTCCCTTTGGCTATCTGCCAGAGTTATTTGGCACCCTGATAAATGTTGATTTGCTGATCCTATGGCACAAGCTTTGCCAAATAATCCTGGCTATAAAAGATACTTAATTTCAAATGCCTGTAATAATCTCACTTAGGAAATAGAGATCATATGTCCAGAACTCACCCCCACAGCAGTCTGAATAGCAGAGAGGCCACCAAAGACTAAAATTGGGCTTTCTAGTAGATTCTCTATTAAGGAATGCAGGTTACCTCCAACTACATAGACGGGAAATGGGAACATTACCCAGACCACACTAAGCCCATGTGGTCAGTGGGCCCTCAGTGCCTCCTGTTATAGCACTCACACAAAACAAATACTATTGCCCAGGCTTCTGGCTTCTCATAGCTTAGCTATACCTACTTTAGGTAGGTGATAGCATGGGCCTGGAACACTGCAGGCCATGAGTAGACCCCCACCTGGGAATGTAACAGCCATGGGGCTGTATTTTGGCACACTGACACCCATCCCCACATAAACACCACGGCCACAGCCAACCACTAGTTAGCACCATATTTTGTTCCCATCTCACCAGCAAAATGTTGTATAGTTGGATATGCCTAAGTTTCCCTTTTGACTGCGTGACCATGTCAAAGCCTACTCAAATGTTCTTAAACTTTGGTCATAGATCACCCATGCCCTATTGATCTATTTGGCTGGACACATTTCTAAACCTTGAATGTTCTTCTGGCCTTCCCTTTAAAAAACAATTCCCAGCTAGTCAGGATGGTCACCCCCAGAATCTGCTTCACGTTAAATGAGCTGCACCATTTCCTAGTGAGAAAATTCTGCCCTCTCTTTGCCATTCCTACCAGCCTCTCTACATATATCCTCTGGTCACATTGTCATGGTACCCGCAACAATGGTCACCTATGCATCCTTCTTGTCCCCCATTGTGTGTGTCTCCATGCCTCGTCCTTGAACTTCTGCCACCTCCTCTCACATGCCTCAGAGTCCTGCAACTTCAGAATCTCGTGTCCATGTCCAGTTTAAGCCACTGAATCTCCTACCCATGTGTCTTCTGCTGGGTCATCACTTACTTTCCTCCTCATTTTGGGAATACTTACATCCAGATCTTTGTAACCACTTTCATTTTCTTTATGTATTCCACAATGATGTTTAGTAGCATTATGTGTTAGCCACTGTTTCAGAAGCATAAAGCAGAATATCCCCTTCCACATGGGGCGCCTGGGTGGCTCAGTTGGTTAAGCACCTGCCTTCGGCTCAGGTCATGATCCCGGAGACCCAGGATCAAGTCCCACATCGGGGTCCCTGCTCGGCAGGAAGCCTGCTTCTCCCTCTCCCACTCCCCTTGCTTGTGTTCCCTCTCTGGTTGTGTTTCTGTCGAATAAATAAAATATTAAAAAAAAAAAAGAATATCCCTTTCCACAAGTTGGATCATGACCTTAGCTCTTTTATGCTTTTTACGTTATTCTTGTATCCTTTGCCTTTCAGGTCCCATCTTCATTCTGATCATTTGACTCACTAATTAGTTCTTTAAAGATCTCATCCTATTTTTCTACCTAGTCCTATCTACCTAGCCTTATAAACATCTTCCATGACCATTATTTTCCTAATTTTTAGCATATTTTCTTCATATGGCTTTTGTCTTTCTTCATCTCCTTGATTATTTTTTAAAAGATGTATTCATTTATTTTAGAGAGAGAGGGAGGGAGAGAGAGAACAAGCAGGGAAAGGGGCATAGGGAGAGAGAGACTCCCAAAGCAGACTCTTCTCCAAGCATAGAGCCCGATGCAGGGTTGTATCTCAGGGTCAACCCTGAGATGGTGACCCAAGCAGAAACCAAAAGTTGCTAACCAACTGAGCTACCCAGACAACTCTCCTTGATATTTTATCTGCTTATTTGAATTTCTTTGTACTCTCTTCCATCACTGTTTTCCAGATGTCATATGTTGTTTACTATGATTTTTGTGATTTTTCCATATCTAATTACTTTGACTGGATGTATGAGTTGCTCTATTTCATGTGTGTATGAAGGAAAGGCCAAAATCTGGCTGTGTGCTCTGGCAGATGCAATGAATATGAAACAGGGAGGGGGGCAGGGAAAGGAGCCCTGCTCCCTCTGTCCTAGGCAACTAGGTCATTGGGTTTCAGCTTAACTTGGCCAGGGCGCAGGCATCACCTGAACAGTCTTCGGAAAGGTCTGTGGGATAAGAGAGGATGGCACAACAGCCCAGGGGCAGCTGATTAGCCTGACTGACTGCTCCTCCAATCCCCTTGCCCTGATATTGCTGCCTATTCCAGCACATAGATAGGAGGTGGTACATGAAGGTATTGGTGGTCCCAAGACCCTGTAGGTGATAATTGAGATAGCTTTCTTTAGCTTGTCCGCAGCTCTGGGTTCTCATTCAAAGAAGTCTGAGATGGTCTGGATTTCCCATATTTTGTAAATTTTTTTTAAGATTTTATTTATTTGACAGCGAGAAACACAGCTAAAGAGGGAACACAAACAGGGGGAGTGAGAGAGGGAGAAGCAGGCGTCCCGCCGAGCAGGGAGCCCGACGTGGGGCTTGATCCCCAGACTCCGGGATCATGACCTGAGCCGAAGGCAGTCGCTTAACCAACTGAGCCACCCAGGCACCCCTGGATTTCCCATATTTTGGAACAGGACTCTGGAAGTTGCTCTCATCTGTGTTTCTCTCTAACTTCTAATTTTTTTATCTCAATTTTGGGTTGTAGGCAGCTGCCCATGAAAGAGCACCACCTCTCCTGGATCCTGAAACCATGTTGATATTTCTGCTCTGTGCATCCTGTGGTTCATCTGATGCTGCTTCCCTACAGCTGCCATGTCTGTTTATGGACACATAATTGTCCATAATTGGAATGGACACATAATTAATGAGAACTTCCAAGTGCCCAGCTCTACATAAACCACTCTATATACAGTATAGAAAAAAAATTCTATGGGGAGTGACAGATAATAAATAAGACAAGTAGGAAGAATATAGTTTGTCTGTTGAAGATCATTGCTATGGAGAAAAATAAAACAAAAAGTTGACTAAAGACTGCCTGGTGGGAGTGGGGCACCGAGATGTGAGGAAACACATCCAGGGCAGACTCGATTAGAAGTTGACGAGAGCTGTGTGTCCCTTCCCCAGGGGCAAAGGGAAGGGGAAATAAAGACCCAAGGTGGGCGTGAGGCTTTCCGTGGGATCTTTGGGAGTCTGTGAAGCTATGGCGGAGTGGGGCTCTGAGGCAGACACCCACTGAAGCCAGATCAACAGGGTCGGTAGGCCGCTGTCAGGAAGCCGGTTTCACACTCTGTCTGTGACAGAGTATGGTCCGAGGGCACTGCCGTTCTTCACACTTGCTCCTGTCTTTGGTAAGGTGGGTACCTAAGCAGAGAGTAAGTATATATAAACTCAGGACAAGTTATAGGCATTTTATGTCTGTTGAATCTGGTTACATAAAAGCCCTTGCACTTTGTATGCCTTTGTTTTGTTGTTGGCTTCACATTTCTGTTAATTCATTTTTATTGCATTTTGTGCAACTGTGAATCTATGACATTTGGGAGAGTGGGGAGGACTGGCAGGGTGACTCTGGAGGCCATCCGGAAGATTCTACAGAGGTGGGACATGGTCAGATGGTTTATTCAGGGTCCTTGTGATAGCTGCTTTGAGGATAGAAAACTGGCAGGAGAAGAGGAGGCCAGACAAGAGCTGACCCCACCAGTGAGGCATGATAGGGGGCTACACAGTATGAGGTGAAAGTGGTTTGACTCTGGATATGAGTTGAAAGTAAAGGATAGACAGATGATGTTTAGATTGCCCCATAGATCCCTTCCCTCAAAAAAAGCCCTTCCTTCTATTTCCCTCAACTCTCCCTCATCTTGTATTGGTGGTCATTTCCACTACAGTCAGGAAACCAGAAATCCTGAGTTTCCAAAAATCTATTCCTGCCACTTTTCCTGCACCCCGCCCAGCTACATTTCAAACCAGGGATCTTTTACCATTGTAACTCCTCCATCTCTGACAGATGAGCCCCAGACATCGTGCATATTCTCAACATAAAATAAGACTCCATCTCTCCCTTTCCATTGAAATGACCTAGTCTCAGCCCCTGTGGTCTTTTTTCTAGACCAGGAATATCTCCTGGAGGTCCAGGTCCCCTCGTCACCAGACTGGGATTGACACAGGAAGAGAGAAGAGTAGCGTTGTTCTCTGCCAAACTTGTCATCCACAAATCTCAGAAAATTAGAAAGTATTAGCAAGTTTGTGTGAGACTCACTTAAGACAAAACTTGGCCACAATTTGTGTGAGACTAATGTTAATCTTTGTATTCCTGCTGAGAGTGAGCGTTGTTACATTTCACTGTGGAGATAGTGTGTTCCAGGGCACCTGGGTGGCTCAGTCAGTTAAGTGTCTGCCTTCTGATCAGGTCGTGATCCTAGGGTCCTAGGACTGTGCCCCACATCAGGTTCCCTGCGGGGAATCTGCTTCTTCCTCTGCTTCTCCCCCTGGCTTATGCTCTCTCTCTCTCATTCTCTCAAATAAATTTTTAAAAGATCTTTTAAAAATTAAAAAAATATGGCTTCTATGTGGCTCAGTCATTAAGCGTCTACCTTTGGCTCCGGTCATGATCCCAGGTCCTGGGATCAAGTCCCACATCAGGTTCCCTGATCAACGGGGAGCCTACTTCTCCCTCTCTCACTCCCCCTGCTTGTATTCCCTCTCTCGCTGTCTCTGTCAGATAAATAAATAAAAACCTTATTTAAAAAATATATTAGTGTGTTTAGAGAGGATAATCCATATGGTGGAGGAGTAGGAGACCTTAGTTTCGTCTGGTCCCAGAAATTCAGGTAGATAGCTATCAAATCATTCTGAGCACTTGGGAACTCAATTGGAGATCTAAGAAAAGAATAACTGCAACTCTACAAATAGAAAAGCGACCACTTTCTGCAAGGTAGGTGGTGAGGAGAAGTGAATTTGGGGTGATCTATAGGAAGATAAACTGCAGGGGGAGAGAGCCTCTGTAAGCCGGCAGTTCTCACATGTACTGACCAAGTGGAGACAGTGCTTTCACCAAATAGATCCAGAGCAAGGGAAGCCTGGTCTGACTGCCATGGATACGAAGCTGGAGGTGGCTGTGCTACAGGAAAGTGTGGTGAAGATGGGCATCACATCCAGGATGGAGTTTGAGAACTGGTTCATTGCAGAGACCCTGTCTAGCACCCTGGACAACCTCATCAACGGCAGGACCAAGCTCTCCAAGCACCTGGTGGACCCTAACATGCAGACAGAACAGCTCGAGCCTCTGCTGTCACAGTTTACCAAGGAGGAAGACCTGCAGGTGATGAGGATGCTGCAAAGGATGGACATCCTGGCCAAGGAAGCCACCAAAGTGGGCATGTGGCTGATGGTGGATGCCGAGCAGACCTCCTTCCAGCTGGCAGTCAGCCACCTGACACTGGAAATGCAGTGCAAGTTCAACATGGAGAAGCCACTCATCTTCCACAGTTACCAGTACTACCTCAAGGACGCCTATGACAACATCACCCTGTACATGGAGCTGTCCCACCACACGGGGCAGGTGCCTTGGGGCCGTGCTGGTGTGGGGTACATATATGGATGGCCTAGGAACATACCTGCACCACAGAGATTGACTATAAGGACCCCATTAACCCTATGTACCAGGCCACCAAGGCCATGTACTACAGGTGCCTCAACTATGTCCTGGAGGAGCTGAAGCACAACACCAAGGCCAAATGATGGTGGCTTCCCACAATGAGGACATAGTTCACTTTATGCTGCACAGGATAGAGGTGCTGGGCCTGTACCTTGCCAATTGCCAGGTGTACTTTGGACAGCTGCTGGGCATGTGTGCCCGGATCAGCTTCCACTAGGCTGGGCAGACTTTCCTTTGTACACATATGTGTCCTATGGCCCTGTGATGAAGGTGCAGCCATACCTTCCGCCATGCCCAGGAGCATGGTGGCGGCATGAAGAGTTCCTGGTGGGAGCAGCAGCGGCTGTGGTAGGAACTCGAGCAGAGGCTCCACACAGGCAGCCTCTTCCCCTGTCCAGCCTGACGTTCATGGCCTACCACCATCATCTACCTTCAGGTTTGGCCTCCAGCCCTTGCCTGGGCTGAGGGTTCCTAGGGCTGTCAGGCTAGAACAGGACTCTGGGTGGCCCCTAGGCCAATCCTATAGCTATAGCCCACCCCCAACCTCACATGGATTCACCTTTTTAGGCCTAAGACTGAGACCCTCTAGAAGTGGGACCTCAGAGCCCCTCTGGCACCTGCTCAGGATGTGGGCACTCCGGCTGTGTCTGGTGCCTGTCAGAGCCACTGGGAACTGTCAGGAACTGCCTTTCAGCAAGTGGGCATGACCCCTACTTCTGTCTGCTCTCATGACCATGGACCTGAAGGACCACCTTCTATCCAAGGTTCATCCAGCCCACAACCTCTGAGCCCCAGAGGTGGGAAGTTGCCAAGCTGGCAAAGTTGGCCTGGTCAATGAACCACAACTTCTGCAGCCCTAAAGAATAAAAGGTGAGAGTGAACACACTTGAGAAGCAATATAGCAGTGGAGGGCAAAATCAGAACTTTTAGAAGTCTGCTCTGGTTGAGGGGTGTCCCTGCCTGAAAGGAGCTCAGGTGGTGAAGCAGGGCAGAATCCTAGGTGAGAAAGTGTGATCTCAGGATCCTGGGGTCACAGGAAGAACAGGGGTGCCTGAGTGTGGCAGAGTTTCCAGACATCAGAACAGGGAGGCTGGCTACAGTCATCCAGGAGTGGGCTTTCAGCTCAGTGTTGCCGCAAAGCAGGGCTTGATCGAGCGACCACTCTCCGAGCAGGGGCGCAGCAAGTGGCAGAGCCACAATGAGAACCCCCTTTCTCCTCCAGGAGGACTGGCACAGGTGTATGAGGCAGGAGTTTGCAGGGTTTGGGGACTTGAAGTGGCATTATGTGCCCGAGATTGAAATGCTGTGTCACAGGCTGGGTGAGCACAGAGTGTGGATGGAGACTAGGGAGACAGGAGTGATTGATGGATTTTCCCTGAGGGCACACTGAAGAGTGGGGCTCTGAGCTTAGGAAGCTGCTGTTTTCATTCTCATCCTCTAAAGCAGCGCAGAAGCCCTTTGGGAAACAAAAACCACATAAAGCAATCTGGACCAGCTTACTTAGTCTGGCCCCCTGGCAAGGGTGGTGCAATTCTGCCCCGGGCAAAGACACCTGAGAATAAGTGCAACGGGTTCCTTCCCCAGAAGATCAGCAAGAATATCTGGCTAAGACCAAGTTTACAGATCACATAGAACTGCAAAGCTCTAGTGCTTGGTGAAAATAGTATAGAGAATTCATGGTTTCATTCCCCCACAATTCTCTACTCTTCCAATTTTAATTTTTTTCTCTTCCCTTTTTCAACCAATTTCTAAACTCTTTTTAAAAACTCTTTTTTAAATTTCCATTTCTAGGGGTGCCTGGGTGGCTCAGTCATTAGGCATCTACCTTTGGCTCGGGTCATGATCCCAAGGTCCTGGGATTGAGCCCCAGATTGGGCTCTCTGCTATGTGGGAAGCCTGCCTCTCCATCTCCCACTTCCCCTGCTTGTGTTCCCTCTCTCACTGTGTTTCTCTCTGTCAAATAAATAATATCTTTAAAGAAAACATTATGAGCAACTATATGCCAACAAATTAGGCAATCTGGAAGGAATGAAGCATTCCTAGAGATGTATAAACTGAAACAGGGAGAAGTAGAAACCTGAACAGACCCATAATCAGCAAGGAAATTGAAGCAGTGTAATCAAAAACTCTCCCAACAAACAAGAGTCCAAGGGTGGATGGCTTCCCAGGGAATTCTATCAAATATCTAAAGAAAAATTAATACCTATTCTTCTGAAGCTGTTTCAAAAGAGCCAGAAATTGAAGGAAACCTTCCAAATTCTTTCTGTGAGGCCAGCATTTCCTTGATCCCCAAACCAGACAAAGACATCATCAAAAAGGAGAAGTACAGACCAATATCCCTGATGAACACAGATGCAAAAATTCTCAGCAAAATACTAGCCAATAGGATCCAACAGTACATTAAAAGGATTATTTACCAGGGTCAAGTGGGATTTGTTCCTGGGCTGCAAGGATGGTTCAACATCTGCAAATAATCAATATGATACACTACATTAATAAAAGAAAGGACAAGAACCATACGGTCCTCATAATAGATGCAGAAAAAGCATTTGACAAAGTATAGCAAGCATCCTTTCTTGATTAAAAATCTTCAAAAACAAAAATCTTCGCAGTGTAGGGATAGAGGGAACATAGCCCAATATCATAAAAACCATATACAAGGGCACCTGGGTGGCTCAGTGGGTTAAAGCCTCTGCCTTCAGCTCAGGTCATGATCTCAGGGTCCTGGGATCGAGGCCCACATCCTGCTCTCCACTCAGTGGGGAGCCTGCTTCCTCCTCTCTCTCTGCCTACTTGTGATCTCTCTCTGTCAAATAAATAAATAAAATATTTTTTTAAGATTTTATTTATTTATTTGACAGAGAGAAACACAGCCAGAGAGGGAACACAAGCAGAGGGACTGAGAGAGGGAGAAGCAGGCTTCCCACCGAGCAGGGAGCCCGATGTGGGGCTCGATCCCGGGTCTCCAGGATCATGACCTGAGCCGAAGGCAGTCGCTTAACCAACTGAGCCACCCAGGTGCCCCTAAATAAAATATTTTTTTAAAAAACCATATACAGGGGCGCC
>PITA01032648.1:0-13710 GCA_004023965.1 Spilogale gracilis
AAAAAAAAAAAAAAGGAGTCCTTGGGATTTAAAAAGATATTGCTTGCCAGCCCCCTAGGAGTTTTTTTTTCTTTTTTTAAAGATTTTATTTATTTGACAGAGAGAAACACAGCGAGAGAGGGAACACAAGCAGGGGGAGTGAGAGAGGGAGAAGCAGGCTTCCCACTGAGCAGGCAGCCCGATGTGGGGACTCGATCCCGGGTCTCCGGAATCATGACCTGAGCCGAAGGCAGTCGCTTAACCAACTGAGCCACCCAGGCGCACACCCCCCTAGGAGTTTTATATCAAATCTAAAGTCAATGAAATCTTCCAGGAAGTGGAATAAAAAAGACATGGATGATAGTATATAAACTTAAGAAAATTAGAGGAGCAATTGAGGAGATCCAACATATCAGAGTTAGAGAACAGAGAGAATAAAGTTCAAAGTAATGCAAGAAAATTTCCCAGAACTGAAGGGTACAAGCCTCTAGGTTGAAAGCTACAATGTGTTCAGGATAATACATGAAAAACAATGTATATCAAAGAACATTATCATGAAATGTAGGCAACTGGGCATGCAGAGATGATTCTAAGTGCTTGGAGAGAAAAAGAGAGAAAAAAAAGGCCACTCATACAGGACTGAGAATTGGAATGGCATTAGACTTCCAACAGTAAGACTAGAGGCAGGCAAACGAAGGATAAATGCCTTCCAAATGCATGTGAATTTTCATCCTAGAATTTTACGTCTCCCCATATTTTCAATCAAGTAGAACAGGGACATTTTCAGATAAACAAGGACTCCACATTTTTGCTAGGTATAAATCAAGAAAAAGGAAGATACAGCTTTTGGTAAAAATGGGATCCAACAGAGGAAAGCAACAAAGAGAACTCTTCCCAAGATGAGCTGTTTGTCGGGTCCGGAGGGCGGCCAGTCCAGACTGGGAGCAGGTGGACAAGGCATCTGTGCTCCTGGAAAACAGTCTGGATTTGACAGATCCAATGTAGCCACTGGAGGGGAGGAGGGAAGGACGGGGAGAAGGAAGGGCAGGAGGGAGGGAGGGGGAGTGAAGGGAGGAAGGAGGAAAGGGTGGATGGACAGACAAAAGCACCTGTAGGCTCAAAGAAAACAAAGAAAATTAAAAAAAATGAGGCAATTAAGTCCAAGGAAAAAAACGATATAAAAAAAAGAAACAATCACAATATACTATTTGGCTCAAAGAGTACATAGCATAGTCTCTGTAGTATTTACATTGACGATTGATTTAACAAAAAATTGTGGTAGAACTCTATTAGGAAACCGAGGTTGGGAAGGGGACTATAAGAGAATGACCATAATATGCTAGTGATTAAAAAAATTTGACGTAATTTAAGTCGAGAAATATCATTAGAATCTTATTACCAACGATGGAAATACTAGAAGAAATAACACAGAAAACATGAAAGTTGGTTGTGTTTGGGGAGCAGACAATGGCGAGAGGTGAACAGAGACTTCTGTTTTTTTGTAATATGACTTTCAAAACTATGGACATTTATTATATAAAATTTAAAATTAGCTTTTAACAACAAAGAAAAGACTTTACCAATCATTTAAACCAGTGGTCTTAAAACTTTTTTTGGTTATAATGTTTTTGGAAATCCTATGCAAAATACAAGCATAGCTAGTATATGAGAGAGGCAAAGGGCAAGGGCCCTCCTGCCCGAGTCACGAATTCAGGTCATGATCCTGGAGTCCCCGGATCGAGTCCCACATCTGGGCTCTCAGCTCCACAGGGAGTCTGCTTCTCTCTGTGACCTTCTGCCCTCTCATGTTCTCACTCACTCGTAAATAAATAAATGAGATCTTTAAAATAACACCCTTAAAAAAAAGGTTGATAATATACTGTACAGTTGGCAAAGCAGTGACTACTCCCATATATTTCTCCTGGGGTACATGTTGGCGTAATACTGTTGTCAGGCCTACGATTTGACTTCACCCTACTTATAAGCTAAGGTGGTAGCCAGTCACTCTTCCGTGAACCCTGAAATAGGACAGGGGCCTCCAGATCAGACACGCAGGACTTTATTACTCCAGAACATTAAGCAGCATGAGCATCACAGTGTTCGCACGAATCTCATGGCCCCCAAATCCCACAGGGAAGGTGCGGGAAAGCCAGACGGATTCTGCAGAGGTACACCGAGCCTGAGGAACTTAGCCCTTCACAGTAAGCAATAAGAAAGCTTGCTTTTTCTGTCTTGGAGGGAGACATTACTTCCTCCCCTCAAGGTTGCTCACTGCAAACCCAAACCTGAGAAATAGTCCATGTGAAGAGTGGTCAGGAACTCACCTTCTTGGTATCCCCAAGAACGCACAGCAGGAAGCCATGCAGGAGTCTCTCCCCAGATCTCTGCAGGGCAATTTGGCAATAAAAGGTACAAATAGACTTAACTTCTGACCTAGCAATTCCACCTCTAGGAAACCATCCTATACAGGCACTTGCACATGCACACAATGATGGCTACAGAGGTCATTCATCCAGTATTATTTATGATAGAAAAAGACTGGAGACTGAAATGCCCACTGATATGGGGCTCGGCTTGATCATCGTACACCTTCGTGAGGAGATGCCACATGGTATCATAAGACATGAGCAGTGATGACTTAGGCTGTCAAGTGAAGAGAACAGATGCAGGAAGTATTCATGACATTCTCCCTTTGGTGTAGAAGAGATAAAATGTGCACGCATATGCAATTTTCTTGTGCCGTGTATGCGTAAAGACTCATTTCTTTAAGGACACACAATAAACTGTGAGCGGTGAATTTAATGGCTAGAAAAAGGAGTAGGAGACATTTTATTGTATATCCTTTTCCATGGTTTGATTTTGAAACCATGTGATTATAACTATTCAAAAGAAAATGAAGAAAATGGACAAAAGAAAATGAACTGTTTTCTGAAATTCCACCATTTTATTTTTTATGTATTTATTTATTTTTAAAAGATTTGTTTGAGAGACAAGTGAGAGAGAGCACAAGCGGTGTGAGGGCAGAGGGAGAAGCAGGCTCTCCGCTAAGCAAGGAGCCCAAAGTGGGGCTCGATCCCAGGACCCACATCATGCCCTGAGCCGAAAGCAGACATTTAACCCACTGAGCCACCCAGGCGCCCCACATGTTTTGATTTTTAAACCAGGTGACTATAACTACTCAAAAGATTAACCAAAAGAAAACAAACTATTGTATTTTCTGAAATTCCACCAACCATTTTAAACCAAAGGTCAGGGAGTTGCCTGGTCCTCTCAGTCTAAGTATCTCATGTGGGGGAATCAGTTTCTGTTCAGGATTTATTTTATCACCCATCACACATTTTAAGGATTTTATTTATTTCACAGAGAGAAACACAGCCAGAGAGAGGGAACACAAGGCAGGGGGAGTGAGAGAGGGAGAAGCAGGCTTCCCGCCGAGCAGGGAGCCCGATGCGGGGATAGGTCCTGGAATTCCAGGATCATGACCTGAGCCGAGGGCAGATGCGTAGCGACTGAGCCCCCGGCGCCCCACCATACATATTCGATGTCCCATTTAGCCCACCTGCTGATCCTCGTGACGTATGTCTCGCCACCATCTTATGGGAGAGAAGCTAGGTCCCAGAACCACACCCAGCCTGGGCTTCCTGTGTGTGACCTGAAAACTCCTTTTCCCCACACGTGAGCCGTCCTTCCCGAGCCAGAACCCTGTCCGGGGAGGCCGCTCTCTCCCTGCTCACGGCGCCTCCATCAGCAGCCGGCAGGCCTGACCGCATACGGATCGTGGGAAACACACTGATCAAAAGCAAGAAATTACGAATTCCAGTATGACGTGACACCAAGGAGTTTGGATTCAAACTTTTAATAATAAATTGTGCCAGTAGAAGCTTTTCAAAGGCAATGATATATCAATAAATAATAGTTAAATTGAGTTCCTGAGAAAGAACCTACCACATGAAAGAATGTCAGAGCGCTGTAAATAACAGGGCGTTACTATCAAATAGCGGAATACTGACAGTCACGAGACAAGCACAGCAGACTTCAGAACTTGCCATTCAGACAATGTAAACCAGTACACAGGGATTGGGTTGCTTTTTTTCTTAGTTTAGACATTGATAGACTTTGTAAGTGTTGTTGCCTAGATATATACTAAATAATGGATATATTATGCTAAAAAATTCAAGGAAAAATATGTGGAATAATATGATGAAAAATATGATGCGTCAGATTTTTAAAAAGCAAAAAAGAATTGAACTTTTAACTCAGATATAAATCACTTTAAATAGGAATCACACTAATTTGAAACAGGAATATTTTGTGTGTTTATCTATGTAGTTATATATACATCTACACTTCTAAGAAAATATGTATGGCTTAATTATTTTTTATTCCAATGTCACTTTGAATAATCCTTCCTGTTTTACAAAGATTAGAAAAGTGTACTTTCAAAACCAAGTTAAGATTGATGCTTCAAAGCACACCAAAACAAAAAAAGTGAACGGATTACATCTCCTCATGGTAATGACACCTCTGTAGCCTGTGACGACAGGAGGGATGGTGTCGCGGCCGCCACTCAGTGCGGGCAGTGTGCCGGGAGCGGGGCTGAGGCCACTGGGCTCCACCTCTCAGCTACGCCAGTGAAAGTACTGACTAGTGAAGGACAGAGTTCCATGATTAACTTAAAAATTTCTGGCATAGCTAAATTAATCCCTTTCGATGTACACAAGTTTAGTATATGACAAATGTTTAAGTTCACCCCCCAAAGAATCCAATCATACCCAAGACACACACACATACAAATCACTTCTCAGTTACACATCTGCATTTCTTTAACAAAACAATAAGGTATACAATCATAGCAAAGAAATCACCCACACGATACGTTATCAGCAAACTGTCTAGCACATCTCATTTAAAGATACTCAGTAAAAACATATTCACAGAACCTGCTGTGAATGGCAAGATATGGTAATTTTATAATAGAAAAACCCTGCTCATGCAGTACTTTCTACACACCTGACATCTGAAATCACACCCACATAATCACCTTCCTAGTATACTATCATATGCAAAAAGCAAAAAAAAAAAAAGCAAAAAAAAGAAAAAAGAAAAGAAAAAGCAGCTTTTAACATTGTATCACAATTTTGAAATGTGGGAAAAAATATAAAACAAAAACCACTGTGAATAAAATGGTATCAGTAATATCAGAACAGTGTTATCTTTTTTTTTTTACACATTATTGCACAAATATTTTTTATCACATGTTCTTCAGTTTTTATGTCTTTTCCTAAATGTGAATAAGTGCTATGGATAAAATACAAATGTAGAAAACAACAGCAGCATGATTTGTCAGTTAATCCCTATAATTTAGTAAGAAAAATGGCTATAAACAAAATAAGTGCTCTTTCTAAACTGTACTAAAGTTTTAAAAATATTGTTTTAATGCAGTGAAGGTCCTCAAAAGCCAATTCCAATTCAAAGCAAAGCTGACACCTGCCCCCACCTCCCCATCATCAACCAGAATCTGCTAGACTTGAGTTCTTTTTTAAAGAGCTTTTTTGTTTGTTTGGGGAGTTTTTGATGAAGACCAGAACTTCAAGTGAAGAAACCAAAGCTGACCCTGACTCTCCGTCAGGCCTGTTCGGAAGCCGGCTCTGGGCCCCTGGACCTGCGAAGACGCAGAGCGTCCGAGAGGCTGAAGCACTGTCTACACGTACACTGGCTGGCAACCTTCAGTCTGAGCCACCATATCAGAATTTTCCAGATCAGAGTCCTCGGCCTGTGACGCATCTGCTCCTGAAGGCTTTGGGCACCGAAAGGGATAGCCGTTGTCATCAAAGAACCTTCGGAAAGTGAACTCATAGAATGCGTGCTCAGGGTGTCTGTTATTTGGAGAGGTGAGTGTGTCCCAGGCCTTCGTGCTGTCCTCACTAGCGTCGTTCCAAGGGCTTTCTTCATCTACGGGGTCAAAGTTTGAGGTGTCCATGGGGTGGCTGATCTTGGGGATGTAGGGGGCCGGCTGCTTCCGGATGTCACTTGAGAAATCGATGGCCCCGAAGAATGGATGGGTCTTCAGGTCATCGGCCCCGTTCCTCCCCAGGCGGTGGTCAGCAGCACAGCACAGCCTGCTGATGAGGTCCCGGGCCTCGGGGCTCAGCTTGACCTGGGCCGGAATGTGGAGTGTGTTCTCCCAGTTTATCACCTAAAGAGACAACAGAACCAAAGTTTCCCTTTCTTTCCACACTTTAAGGCCCAAGTTCGGGCAGTTCTGAGACAGTACGCGATGGCGTGGCATTTACATAACTGGCCTTTGATGACGGGACAAGAGCTAGAAGAGGCTGGGGAGCAGCAGGGGCAGGGCTGTGCGGTTCCCAGAGGCCCGCGCGGGCTAGCGGCGGGCTCACGGCCTGCGGCAGGGGTGCGGGGGCCACGCAGGCAGAAGAGACAGACTGTCTTCTATCAGAAATACAGCTAAGCCAAAGAATGCTGTGATTTCCATAAAAATGAAGAGTCCGATCATTGGAGTCATTTCTTTAACTTATGCAACAGATTTCTACTGAACCATTCTGACTCCCATTCAATACTTATTATGGCCAAGAGATGGTCCACTGGGGTTTTCTTTAAAAAAAAAAAAAAAAAAAGACAACCTCACAGAGGAGAGTAAAGGCGGCAGAACCTACGGCCTCGGCCTCCTGTTCGCGGGATGGCCAGCGGCACAGGCCAGCCGTCCGATATCCGTAAAGACATCTGCCATGAACTGCATCTACTACGAAGAGAAAACCTAAGGGACTTCTCTGTTATTTATAGATAATAGCTACAGGATAGTTTATCTAGTTATAGATAATAGTTTACAGGATAAAGTAAGGTCAAATTATCAGGCTACAGGCGGGGGTGATAGGGCATTGGTAAGGCATGGAGGTAGGTGGGCCTATGGGTGGGAGGGCTGGTTTGCACTTGAGTAGTTGCTTTAGTAAAGCTAAAACTGTAGAAGTCATAGAAGAAGACAAAGGGGAAAATCTTCATTACACTGGATTTGGCAACGATTTCTTGGATATGATACCAAAAGCACAGGCAACAAAACAAAAAATACATAAAATGGACTTCATCAAAATTTAAAACTTTGTGCACCAAAGAACATTCTTAACAGAGTGAAAAAATAACCCCCAGAATGGGAGAATATATTTGCAAGTACATATCTGATTGGGGATTAATATCCAGAATATACAAAGATCTCCTACAATTCAACAACAATAAAAACAACCTGATTAAAAAAGGGCTAAAGACTTGAATAGACACTCTCTAAAGATGTACAAATGTCCAATAAGCACATGAAGAGAGGCTCACTCACCATCATCAGGGACATAGAAATCAAAACCACAGTGAGATACCACCTCACACCCACTGGGATGCCTACTATTAAAGAAGCAACAACACCTATTAACATAAGTGTTGATGAGCATGTGAAGAATGTGGACCCTAGTGCATGGACGATGGGAATGCAAAATCATGTAGCCACTGGGACCAACAGTTTGGTGGTTCCTTAAAATGTCAAACACAGAATGACCATATGATCTGGCCACTCATTTCTGGGTATATAACCCCAAAAACGAAAGCAGGAACTCAAACAGACGCTTGTATATGTGCTCATGTTCACAGCGACATGATTCACAATTGCCAAACGTAGAACAAGCCCAAGCGACCATCCCCAGATGATGGGTGGATAAACGTGCTAGACTCGCATACACTGGAGTTTTCTTCAGTCTTATAAAGGGAGGACATGCTGACACGTACTACAGCGTGGATGGACCCCAAAGACATCACAGTAAGTCAAATAAGCCGGCCACGAAAGGACAAATATGGTTATTAGGCTTTCAGGAGGCACCTGGACTAGGTAACTTCACAGAGACAGAAAGCAAAAGAGAGGTTACACAGCGTCTTGCAGAGGGAGGGACGGGGAGTTATTGTTTAATGGGTTTCGGATGATAAAAATACCTAAAAACAGGTAAAGGTTACACTTGTACAATACTGTAAATGCACTCAAGGCTGCTGAACTGTAAAATTAAAAATGGTTGAAATGGTAAATTTTTATCACAATAAAAACACTGGGTTATTATCATGCAGGCAAATTAGTGAGTGGTTCAGCAATTCACTTAGGATACAGATAATGTCCAATTCCACTTTTACCAGAGTGAAAACAAAGCCTTCATTTAGGCTTTTTTTTTATTAATAAGGGACTAATTTAAGGTCTAACACTGACTCTGGGACATCCACATCCTTCACAGAACTGTCAGTAAACACCCATGCTTGTGGCTAAGTGCACTGTTCAAAGGAGTTCCAAAAATTTCATCAGCTTCTCTATTCAGTCCTTCCTAAATAATCGAATCATTTATTTCAGAGGATAACGGCTATCAGTCTAAAACTAGCTATTTAGAATTAAATGACTGACAGAGTGATTATTTCTTTCTAACTGCTGTTAGAAATATGTCCAACTAGCCCAATCACAGAGCTGATAATGTACAAACAGGAATATGGTGTAAAAGAAACAACTGATTTCTTTAGGTCTAGTTCATACAGTCCCCAGTGTTTCCTGCACGGCAGGCACGGGCGGCGGCAGAGGACAGACATGCAGCACTCCCCGAGTGCGTCTCACTGTTCACGGTTCAAGAGGCTGGGTGACCAAAGGTTCAAGTCAGACTTCAGATATACATATATACCAGACCATGGGTCCAACTCTGTGGCTTTCTTTGTTAACATAAACATTTTCATATGGGTCATAATAATTAGAATACTTGGAAAATGCACACTGACAGTCCAACGCTCCCCAGGATGCAAGATCAAATGCGGACCGGAGATCCGTGGTTCATCAGAAAACCACGTGTGTCTAGGGGCGCCTGGGTGGCTCAGTGGGTTGGGCGACTGCCTTCGGCTCAGGTCATGATCCCGCAGACCCGGGATCGAGCCCCACATCGGGCTCCCTGCTCGGCGGGAAGCCTGCTTCTCCCTCTCTCACTGCCCCTGCTTATGTTCCCTCTCTAGCTGTGTTTCTCTCTGTCAAATAAATAAAATCTTAAAAAAAAAAAGAAAAAAGAAAACCACGTGTGTCTGCAGCACACAGGCACGCGGGCTAGTTCACTCCTACCTTCAGCTGGGTCTCTGTGGGCGTGGGGGCCAAGAAGGGCGGCTGCCCCACCAGCATCTCGAAGAGAATCACGCCAACGCTCCACCAGTCGCAGAGCTGAGTGTACCCTAGAAGACAAAGTCTCACTCAATTCCAACACAGATGTGTATTCTCAGAGGGTTTCTGTGAACGCCTCAAATGCTGACTGACCGGTAAGGGGAGGCACATCCAAGCAGCACACGTGTCATGTCAAAGAAAACCCACCTATGTCAGTGCACGTGGGGCTCAGAACAGAGCGCTGGCGGGACACCTGCCCGGGCAGGCCTGTCTCTTCAAGCATTCTCTTCTTGCCTACCATCAGTCTGTGATAAGCATAGGATGCTTTTGTAATAAGACTTCCTAATTTTAAAAGCCTATTGTTATTGTTATGACACTACTAACCAGGATTGTAAGTTCTTCAACTACAACAGGACTAACTGGAAAACCTGTGGGCAGTGAGGGCTTCCTGGGGAGGCTTGCTAAGCCCCTTCTGGAGGAAGCTGAGGAATATGGAGGAAAGGGGGCCCTCAGGCAAAGGAGACAACTAAGAGGCTGTGAGAGGCACTCACGGAGCCAGGCCCGTCCTCACGGAGCTCCCAAGGGGGGGAGCGGAGGTGCGGCCCCCTGTGGCTTGGTCGGAAGGGCCAGCCTTATGGAGGCAGCAGAAGGGGTCCCTTTGTCTTTTATTTTCTCCTACTTTTTCTTCAGAGCTCCGCATCCCGGTCCCGGCCATGCTCGAGTCCTAACGCCACCTGATCCTGGCTAAGCCTGGACTGGGCCTTAAGACCCGCCAGCAGTGTTCGCGGACGCTGTTCTCCCCCATCCCATCCCCTGGGCCGGGTTCCTGGACTGCGGCCCACGTCAGGGTGCTGGAGACACCTCCCTCCTGCCCCCGGGAGGAGGAGGACAGAGCCACAGCGCTCCGGGGCAGCAAGGCGACGGTCACAAGCACCTCTCAGGGGAGTCCTGGTCATGCCTGCGGCTCTCAGGGTTTAGTGATCTGCCTTGGATTCCCGCGGCTAACCAAGAAAACGGATTCGAACAGACTTCGAAGACTCGGAACCACACACGTGAGCAGACAGACCACGGATGTCTGGATGCGCTGCACTGTCGCTAGAGTCCCACAGCTCACCACCGAGAGGCTCCTCCTATGCTCACGCAGATGACCGACACGACGCCCACACAGACCCATTTTCCTGCCTCCTTGTGATTTCACGCATACCACGGCCCCCATCTCACCTGCCAGCACTCTGGGTTAACGGGGGAGGGTGGGGGGGACAATACTTGTGTTCCGCCGTCCTTCCTAACCAGGGGGCCCTGCGGCGGGCAGCACGGAGCCTGGGCGTGCAGGGCTCAGGCAGACGGGGTGCTGTCCCTGTGCCTGCCGAGCTGTTTCTGTCAAGACCAGCTGTGGACAGATTCTCCTGGGTCCCAGACAGGAAGCCCGCACCCCACACCCAACCTATCCCAGCGGAAGGAGGAGCTGCTGAGGCAGGTCTAATGCTTTCACCCCAAAAGCAATGGCAGCTGCAAAACAGATGGTGAGATGCTGGAGGCTCGGGAGGGAAACAACTTCCTCTTGTGCCCCCACCAGCACAAAAGGACAAGGAGGACGTTCGGCCTTGGAAAGCTGCAGTGGGACAGACTCGGACAGGCCGTGTGGCTCCCCAGCGGGGCGGCCGGCTCACGCACCTTTCCGGAGGAGCACTTCCGGCGCGATGTAATTTGGGGTCCCAACCAGGGAGTGCGCCAGACACCTCTGGTGCTGCTTCCTGGCTCTCTGCTCCAGGGTCTTGAGCCTGTCTCCGCACCGACAGTTAGACACGTCGTCCCACAGGTCGCTGGGCTCCATGCTGTCCTGTCTCATGTGGCTCCCTTTCACCCAGAAAGCAGGGGCAGTGAAAGAACAGAATAAAAAACAAAGTGAATTTCCACTAGTCAACAACGTGACAAGCCCACAACTTCCGAGGGGAAAGTAATTCCGTTCAGCCCCAGACATGTTACCAGAAAGAGGCCTCCCCAGCTGCTCTGGAGAGGCGCCTACAAGTCAAGAGGTGACAAGCACTGAGAAAGACTGACAAAGCAAGGAGAGGAGCTGGGCAGCGTGCGGGCTGACGGCGTGACGTGTAGGGACAGAAACTCAGGTGACTGTGGGGATGTCAGACACAGCACCCGGCCGGAGCCCACCACCTGTCCGACGCGTTTCAAGATGAGCATGGAAAAGCATGAGTTGATTTAAAAGACATAAACAAAAGTGACTTTAATGCCAGAAAACGGGAATGGATTAAATTAAATGATTCAGGATCAGTTTTGACTTAAGAAATAGATGCATGAGGCTCAATCGACAAAGCGTACGACATTTGATCTTAGGGTTGTGAGTTCAAGTCCCATGTTAGGTATACAGATCATTTCAAAAAAAATCTTACAAAAAAACTGAAGCTTGAGCCATGGTATTAAAATAACTATTTCAAGAAGCTGAGTCTTAAGTAAGTTAATGGCCAGAACTGTAGAAGATGGACTTAAGCTGTATCTGTACTTAGAGAAATTGATAGATACACATCAGCTAGAAGACAGGACTCCTGGGAGATTGTGAGATATATTTTTTTAGGCTCATTTTATAAGGAAAGAGTGATGGTTCCGAGCAAAGGTCCCAAGACACCCCATAGCCTATAGTCCTAAAAATACTATAGTAAAACTTGAATCCATTAATTTAAAAAAAAATGTGGGCTTTTTTTCATATATCATACTACAGCTTTAGGGAGAAAAGGATGCCATGCCAGATTATAAAATAATGGAAAACAGATCATTTCAAAATGATCGGAAAGCACCGCGAGGGGAAAGAGTTGCCCGCGATGGCTCGGCTATGCCTGGACGAAGCAGGCGGACGCGGCACGTCTAGGGCAGCACCTCTCTGGTAGTACTTGGAGTTGTGAGTCCACCGGAACCCCGTGCACAGGCCGAAGTCTGTCAGTTTGATGTGGCCGTCAAGATCTATCAGAATGTTGTCTGGCTTGATGTCTCGGTGGATGAAGCCCATCTTGTGCACACTCTCAATGGCCAGAGTCAGCTCGGCGATGTAGAAGCGGGCCAGCTGCTCGGGGAAGACCTCCATCCGGATGAGCAGGCTCATCATGTCCCCCCCGGGGATGTAGTCCATCACGAAGTACAGGCTGTCCTTGTCCTGGAAGGAGTAGTAGAGCTTGACCACCCACTCGTTGTCTGCCTCCGCCAGGATGTCCCTCTCAGCCTTGACGTGCGCCACCTGATTGCGGTTCAGGACGTCCTTCTTCCTCAGGGTCTTCATGGCGTACAGGGCGTGGGTGTCGACCTTACAGGCGAGGCACACTTCTCCGAAGGCACCGATCCCCAGGGTCTTGATCTTCACGAACATGGACTTGTCCATCTTGGCCCTCTTCAGCCTGTTGTAATTAGACTCCTTCTGGTAGAGGATCTTCCTCATCTGCTGCTGCTCAGCCTCACAGAGTCCAGCCTGTGGAGAAGGAAAACGAGGAGGTCACGCCACCGGGGTCCACGGCAGGAAGAGGTGGGCGCACAGACACAGGGGCCCCAACCTAAGTTATGGAAACAAGCACACGGAGCGGGTCCGGTACACCACAAGCCAGACAACAACTGATTTTGTTCTTGATACGTTTATGTAGACACAATCCTGGAATTTAAAGGGAAGACAAAACGGGTGACTTCAGGCTCTAAAGGAAACTTCTATACATAAAACTACAAAAAAAAGAAAGAAAGGATAACAAAGTTCCTGGAACTCTCAGAGCAACCTCATAATTTAGCAGCTCAGGGAAAATGGGAGAGTAGAAAGTAAGAACAGAGATTTGATTTTTAGAATTTGGAATGATTGGCTTTTTATGATTTAAATTTACTATAACATTTTAATTTAAATCATTTCATTAATTATCTTCTCTTGCAAATTAGTGTCAACTAAGTCACTTTTCTTTTTTTTAGATTTTATTTATTTATTTGACAGAGAGAGAGATCACAAGTAGGCAGAGAGGTGGGCAGACAGAGAGAGAGGAGGAAGCAGGCTCCCTGCTGAGCAGAGAGCCGGACGCGGGCCTCGATCCCAGGACCCTGAGATCATGACCTGAGCCGAAGGCAGAGGCTTTAACCCACTGAGCCACCCAGGCGCCCAACTAAGGTACATTTAAAACATTATTTACTGGGGTGCCTGGGTGGTTCAGTCACTAAAGCCTCTGACTTCAGCTAAGGTCATGATCCCAGGGTCCTGGGATGTCCCTCTCCCTCTAGCCTCTGCCCCTCCCCCTGGTTGTGTTCTCTCTCTCTCTCTCTCAAAACAACTGATCAATCTTTCAAAAATATATATATTACTTGCTAATTAAAGATAAATCATTACCAGGCATGTTTTTCTTTATAAATCCCACAATATCAATTTGTAGAAACTCAAACTTTGTTCCTCCTCTTTCTAAATGTTTAAAGACCATTTACTAACAAATTCTGTTAAGGAATCAGGACACACAATAAAAATCGATGTGGTCACGTGCGTGTTGGCTGAGTCGTGCCCAGCGCCCATGGACCCCGCAGAGTCAGGTCACGTG
>PITA01032649.1:0-13700 GCA_004023965.1 Spilogale gracilis
GGCGCCTGGGTGGCTCAGTTGGTTAAGCGACTGCCTTCGGCTCGGATCATGATCCCGGAGATCCGGGATTGAGTCCCACATCGGGCCCCCTGCTCGGCAGGAAGCCCGCTTCTCCCTCTCTCACTCTCCCTGCTTGTGTTCCCTCTCTGGCTGTATTTCTCTCTGTCAAATAAATAAAATCTTTAAAAAAAAAAGATTTTACTTATTTATTTGAGGGAGATGGAGAGAAAAAGAAAGGACATGAGCAGGGTGAAGGGCAGAAGGAGAAGCAGACTCCCTGCTGAGCAGGGAGCTCCGTGTGGGGTTTGATCCCGGGACACCAGGATCATGACCTGAGCTGAAGGCAGATACTTTAACCCACTGAGCCATCCAGGCGCCCCTTTTTTCCTGTGTTACGGTGACATAGGTGACGTACAGGAGCTGTGTAAGTTTAACATGTACAGTATAATGACCACATATTTCATGAAATGATTTTTACAGAAAGTTTAGTTAATGTCCATCATCTCGTATGGATAAAAAAAAAAGAAAGAAAAAAGTGTGTGTATTTGTGTGTGTGTGTGTGTGTGTGTGTGTGTGTGTGTGTGATGAGATCATTTAAGATTTAGTCCGTTAGCAACTTTAAATCTGCTGGCTCAATTTGTAGAACATGCAACTCTTGATCTTAGGGTTGTGAGTTCAAGCTCCACATTGGGTGTGGGACCTACTTATAAACATTTTTTTTTAACTATACCATACAGCAATGTTAACTACAGTCATCAGGTTGTACATTACATCCCCCAGGACTTAACTTATAACTGGACATTTGTACCTTTTGACCGCCTGCTCTTTCTCTTAGACTCAGTGTCTCAGTCTGGGGAAGCTCTTTGCTCACTGAAAACCTGGGATAGAGTTGGGGCACCTGGGTGGCTCACTTGGTTAAGCGACTGCCTTCGGCTCAGGTCATGATCCTGGAGACCCAGGATCGAGTGCCACATCGGGCTGCCTGCTCGGCGGGCAGCCTGCTTCTTCCTCTCTTGCTCCCTCTGCTTGTGTTCCCTCTCTGACTGTGTTTCTCTCTGTCAAATAAATAAAATCTTAAAAAAAAAAAAAAAGAAAAGAAAAGAAAAAAGAAAACCTGGGATAGAGTTAAATGCCTTAAGTGCTGGGAGCCAGGTGAGTTCAGCTAGATCCATCTCAGCTGAATCAGTCCTATGAGCTACTGTTTTGAACCTTGAAGAATGCTTTGGGAATATGGTCCTTGACTCCCAACAGGGGATGTCAGGAAACATCTGCTTGAGTGAGGCAGATGCATTCCGTGACTCTTTTGGGATGCTATAGTGGAAAGAGCATCTACTACTCAGAGAGGCCTGCCCTGCTCTGTGGCCTCATCAGACTTTCAGCTCAGTGTGAGGATGCAGTCTCAGTGGGTGTCATTTTCCCTTCCTTCCTTACTTCCTTCTTTCCTTCCTTCCTTCCTCCCTTCCTTCTTCTTCCCTCCCCTCTCCCTCCCTTTCTTTTCTTATGATTATACAAAAGTAATACAATGTTGCTGAGTATTTTTAAAATATCTTAGCTATATCAAAATATTACAATATAAATATATTTCAAAAGAATTTTATAATTGGTATAGTTTGTGTAGTCACCAGGCACCATTTCAAAACAGCTAACGAAGTATCTGTAAATGTGAATTGTTCAAAAGTAAAAATATCACCTTTGCAAATGTTTACTTTTATTTATTTTTATATTTTAGGATTTTTAAAAAAATATATTTTATTTATTTATTTGACAGAGAGATCTGATAGGCAGAGAGGCAGGCAGAGAAAGGGAGGAAGCAGGCTCCCCACCGAGCAGAGAGCCCAATTTGGGACTCGATCCCAGGACCCTGAGATCATGACCTGAGCCGAAGGCAGAGGCTTAACCCTCTGAGCCACCCAGGCGCCCCTATTTTTTAGGATTTTTATTTATCCATTTGAGAGAGAGAGCACAAGCAGGGAGCAGGGGTAGAGGGGCAGAGGGAGAAGAAAACTCCCCACTGAGCAGGGAGCTTGATGTGGGGCTCAATCCCAGGATCTCAGGATCGTGACCTGAGGTGAAGGGAGATGCTTAACCAACTGAGTCATCCAGGCGCCCCTTTGCAAGTGTTTAGATCCAGGATTGGAAAGTTGGGCAACCAACGCTGGAAGACATGGGCAGCCCTTGAAGGATAGGCGGATTAAACTCCGGACTCCAGATGTTGGGAACCTAGAATTATCTGATGTTTTTTTATTTTTGAGGTGTATGTATGTGTGTGTATGTATGTATGTATGCATTTTTTAAAAGACTTTATTCATTTATTTGACAGAGAGATCACAAGTAGAGAGGCAGGCAGAGAGAGAGGAGGAAGCAGGTTCCCTGCAGAGCAGAGAGCCCGATGCGGGCTTTGATCCCAGGATCCTGAGATCATGACCTGAGCCGATCCACTGAGCCACCTAGGCACCTGAGGTGTATTTATTTATTAAAGCGAGAGAGCACATACACATGTAAGTGGAGGGAGGGGCAGAGGGAGAGAATCTTTTTTTTTTTTTTTAAGATTTTATTTATTCATTTGAGAGAGAGAGCATGAGAGGGGAGAAGGTCAGAGGGAGAAGCAGACTCCCTGTGGAGCTAGGAGCCCAATGTGGGACTTGATCCTGGGACTCCGGGATCCTGACCCCAAGCACAAGGCAGTGGCTTAACCAACTGAGCCATCCAGGCATCCAAAGGGAGAGAATCTTAAGCAGACTCTCCGCTGAGCGTGGAGTCCAACACGAGGCCCGATCCTATCACTCATGAGATCATGAGCTGAGCTGAAACCAAGAGTCAGATGCTTAACCAACAGAGCCACCCAAGAACCCCATCTGCTGATGTTTTAGGGGAGAAATGATACCCAGAGACTGCTTCTGCTAAGCACTAAGCAAAGGAAGGGTGAATGCTAGCTTCTGGGGGGAGGAGAAGCGGTTACTGACTGGGCGCTGGACACTGGGCTACCCTATTTTAATCCTCCCAACTCCCCTTATCCCAGTTTAACAGCTGAGGAAATGCGGGCATGTGGGAGTTAACTTGGCCAAGGGTCAGCTAGGGAATGGTGGGCTGGGTTTGTGTTGGCTCAGGTGACCTCCATTGCCTATATTCTTGCCCATTATCACTAGACTCTTCTCTGGCATTTATAGGGTCCTGGAGTGGTATAGTTTTGTGTAATTGCCGCCCTAAGTCTACCCTGGGATCTCCCAAGGGTCCAGGGAGACTAAGAATAAGAATTTCTGCTGCCTACCTTTCTCACTTCCTGACTTCCTGGTCCCTGCTGGAGGGCTCACCATTCTGCCTCAGCCCTTCAGCCCATAACCTTGGGCTAGCATTCCTCCCTATGCCTTACCTACCATTCTAAATCTTACAAAGCTTTGCCTCTTTGCTCAGATTCAGTCTAGTTAATAAATGTTTGTTTAGTCTCAGTATGTGCAAGTCACCTGTAGTTGGTCAGCTGATACCTTTTGATACCTACTAAGTAAGTACCAGCATTGGTCTGTGTTCAGTGTGTGTCACTTTGGGGAACTACAAAGTAGTAAAAGAATGGCGGGACTCCACACACAGTATAATGTGAGAGATCCTTGCTTAAAATGTAAGGGAGACCCCACAAAGAACTGTCTTAGAGATAAAACAGTGTTGTTTTTTTTTTAAGATTTTTAAAATTTATTTGAGAGAGAGAGTGAAGTGAGTGAGAAAGCATGAGAGAGGAGAAGGTCAGAGGGAGAAGCAGACTCCCTGCGGAGCTGGGAGCCCGATGTGGGACTCGATCCTGGGACTCCAGGATCATGACCCGAGCTGAAGGCAGTGGCCTAACCAACTGAGCCACCCAGGTGCCCAAAACAGTGCTTTGAGAGACCAGAGTGTGGGAAAAAAGCATAAGAAAAGAGCAAAAGAAATAGTAAGTGAGAAGGGTTTTGACAAGAGGGTTTGGGAAGATGAGACTGGACTAGAGGGGCCTTCCAGGTTGAGGGCTCAGCAATAGTCACGCATGGGGTGGGGGATGTGTTTGGGACATGGAGGTCAGTTTGGTGTCACAGCACAGCATTGGTACTGGCTGGCATAGATGCAGTGGGACCTGGGAGCAGAGACACTGGCCAATGTCAGCGATGTTGTCCGACACCTGTGGCGCGCCTCATTTTCTTGATCTACCAGTTTGATGACCCTGCACCAAAAGGTGGGTCGAAGTTGGCCACATGTGCTAACACACATGCATGCACATGTGCACATACACACCTGGATCCTAGTTGGAATGCCTCCTTTCCTTAGTGCTCATAGACCAGCTTCTAAAATCTCTTATTCTGGAAATAATATGGATTTCCCCAAATATGAGTTATTGAGGGCAAATAAAGAAAACAAGCAATTTGCATCAAGATCTTTGCCAAAGTACAAAAGAGTGCAGGTTTGGAAGCAACCTCTTAGTCAACAAGAAAACAATGGTCAAGTAAAGGACCATATATAATGTCCTCTTTTTAAAAATGATTTTATTTATGTATTTTTAGAGAGAGAGAGCATGAGCAGGAAGAGGAGCAGTGGGGAGAGAAAGGGAGGGGAAAAGAATCTCAAGCAGACTGTGCTGAGCGTGGACTGACAGGGGCTTAGTCCCAGGACTCTGAGATCATGACCTGAGCTGAAACCAAGAGTTGGATGCTTAATTGACTGAGGGAGGGCATCTTGAGGTTTGGGGTAGTACTGAGGGCCTTGGAGCAAACTCACCCCAAGAAATCTGGTGTTCCACGCATGTGCTAGAATTTGGATGAGTGGTCCTGAATGTGCTTGGCACTACTCTGGGAGGCAGAGGTGGAGAAGAGATGACCAGCCTTCTTGCAGAGCTCCAGAGCTACTAGAGGTCTTTGGTTTAGGGCTTTTTATAATCTCTGGGTCTAGTTGGGGCGAGGGCTAGGCTTTGCTGTATGACTATTAGAGACATAAATGGTGGTTGTAGGTGCCCTTGGAGGGAAGCCATCAATGGAAAAGATCTGCAAGTCTGTTCCCCAGGGACAGGACCTATAGGCTCCATTCTTCAGGGAGAGAATGTCCAACCCAGTAAGACCAGAAATTAAGACTAATTTCCAAGAAGGGCTGATTAGAGGGGAAGACCCATCAAGAAATAGGAAAAGGGGAAGAGGGAAGAAGAGACAGTAGGAGGTTTTATAGGGAATGAAGTGATATCACTTCTGATTCTGGAATTGGACTGGCCTGGCCTCCATGTTTCCTGAGGCAAATAGTGTACTCTTTCTTTTGACAACAATATTGAGCTTGAGACTGAGCCACACAGTCCCTAGACCTGACTTCAGAGGGACTACCCCCACAAGGTAGAGGCTTGACAGTCACCCTAGTTGGCCCAGCATTCCTTGCTTCAGATACCAGTGGTCTTCCTGGGAGAAAGGGTGCTGACCACAGGCCTCTCCTGTCATTCCCAGAGTGTCCAGTATGTACCCTCAGCCAACAGATTCTGTGAGAAGTCTGGCAGATACAGTAGTGAATAAGACACAGCCCTGTCCTTATGGGGTTCACAGTCTAGACCAGAGATTATAAACAGTACAGAATTTGGAAAATATAAAGATGTTTGACAAAGAAAAATTGTACTGCGATAGCCACTGTAATTTTATTGCATTTTCTTCCTGCCTTTTCCTCGACATATGTTTTTTCATGTATTTTTACATTGTATGTATGCACAAATATATTTTTTAAATATTTTACTCATTTATTTATTTTAGAAAGAGAGAAAGGAACACAAGCAGGAGGAGGGGCAGAGGGAGAGGAACAAGCAGATTCCTCACTGAGCGTGGAGCCCAGTGTGGGGCTCGATCCTACAACCTTAAGATCATGCCCCAACCTGAAATTGGGAGTCAGTTGCTCAACCAATTGAACCACCCAGGCGCCCCTGCACAGATGTTTTGAATCACACTTTGAGATTTTGTTTCATGCTTTTTCATGACTATTTAAAGACTGTCAAAATCTCCATTACCATTTTAACGATTTTTAGGTGTACAGTTCAGTGAAATTAAGTACGTTCACATTGTTATGCAGCCGTCACTACCATCCATTTCCAGAACTTTTTCATCTTCCCAGATGAAGCTCTGTACTCATTAAACAATAACTCCCAGTCTGCCTTTCCCCACCTCATTCTAACTACTCATATCTCTCAGTATTTTTTATGGAGATCTGACAACCACCATTCTATTTTCTGTGTCTCTGACTATTCTAGGGACCTCATATGAGTGGAATCATACATTTGCCCTTTTGTGTCTGGCTTATATCACTTGGCATAATGTTTTCAATGTTCATCCAT
This sequence comes from Spilogale gracilis, assembly GCA_004023965.1. Lineage (NCBI taxonomy): Eukaryota > Metazoa > Chordata > Mammalia > Carnivora > Mephitidae > Spilogale > Spilogale gracilis. Next base: position 6,314 of record PITA01032649.1, read on the forward strand.
GTTCTACCATGTGTCAGAGTTTCCTTCCTTTTTAAGGTGGAATAATATACCATTGTGTAGACATAGCACATTTTGTTTATCCATTCGCCGATGAATAGACATGTTAGTTGTTTTCACCTTTTGGCTACTGTAAACAGTGCTGCTGTAAACATGGATGTGCGAGTATCCGTCTGAGTCCCTGTTTTCGTTTTTGTTGGGTTAAGCCTGGAAATGGAGTTGCTGAATCTTATGAGAAAGCTATGTTTATTTTTTTTTTTGAGGAGCCACCATACTGTTTTCTCCCTGCACTACTTTACATTTCCACCAGCAACGCACAAAGCTTCCAATGTCATGAACACTTGGAAAAGAGTTACTTGTACTTTTATCCCGTAGTTAACAACAGGTGAACAGCAAACAATAGAGGCTTCAGAGTGGGGTTCTGATGTCACCGTCCCTTTTCTGTCACCAGTTAGAGAGGGATGCAGAGCCCTTTGCTTCTCAAAACTCAAAGATTAATCCTCCTGTTCTCAGAACTCTCATTTTTAATGACTGTGTGATGTCCCATCACTCCATGCACTAGAACTCAGAATACCTCATCTTGTAGAACATTTAGACTGCTTCTAAATTCTTTACTCTTATAAATACCTTGGAATATATTTATGCAAAAGACTTTTTCCAAGTACCAGATTATGCTCTCAGGGTGAATTTCTAGAACTGGGAATGACTGTAGATAACAGCTGACACGGAGACAGTACCTACTGTGTTCCAGGCTCTGTTCTGAGGGGTTCATATACATTAACTCACTTAGGTAATTCCCATATGATGGCTACTCATCTCTCCATTTTAAAAAAACAGACTGTAGGGGCGCCTGGGTGGCTCAGATGGTAAAACGTCTGATTCTTGATCTTGGCTCAGGTCTTGATCTCATGGTCATGAGTTCAGGCTCTGTAATGGGCTTCACGATGGGTGTGGAGCCTACTTTAACAAACAAATAAAATAAGTAAATAAAAATAGTCTGATATTTCTTTAAATAGACTTTATTTTTTAGAGCAGTTTTAGATTCACAGCAAAACCGAGTGGATGTAGAGTTCCCATATATACCCTCCACCCGCACACATGCACAACCTCCCCCACAATGAGCACCCAGTACCAGAAGGCACGCTTGTTAACAATTGCTGGACCTACATTGACACATCATTATCACACAGACTCCATAGTCTGTCTTAGGGTTTATTCTTCATACCTCCATTTCTACAGATAAAGAAACTGAGGCCCAAAGAGGATAGGTGACTTGCCCTCCAGCCAGGAAGTAGCAGGGCCAGACCTTGAACAGAGGCAGCCTGGCTCCCAAGACTTGGCTGACATTTTAGTGGCTCTTCATGCATATTGGGTGCTTTTGGGTTTGGTAGTGTTTTGCTCTGAGTCAGGTAGTGACGTTTCAGTGTTGGGTGATTGTTCTAGTTTGCCTGAGTGTAACAGCTTTCCCAGGACGGGAGGCCTTCTTCAATTCTAAAGCTAGGAAAGCCCGGTGAAAACAAGGACAATTTGGTTGCCTTATTCCAGTGACACCAGAGTCCTCAGGCCCACAACAAAGTGTTTTTAGGAACCAGGTGAAGAGCTAGAGCCTTCCCAGATTATGGGAGGCTGGAGATGGCCAGAAGGGCCAGATCTGTTTCCTGTTTCCTGGCCTATCTGCATTTGTTTCTGGGTACACCAGCTGGGCCTCCTGTTTGTTGTTCTAGAATTTAAGCTGTCCAGATAGAGCAGTAGGCCAGATATGTGTTGACTTTTCCTGACCAACTGTCTTCTCATGGTTGGTCGGTATTTGCTGCTTTTTGGACAGGGGAGTCAAAGAGCCCTGGATCCTGGGGCTGGCTCTCACCCCATCCTTCCCCTGCAGCACACTTCTCCAGCCCAGAGCCCAGTTAAGTGTAATTGTACAATGCCAAGAGTGTTTGCCTTGCAGCTCAGGTATGTTGCAACATCCTGAGCTGTGGGCTTACAGCAAGCAAACACATCTTGAAAACTTAGGTGGGTGGTCACATCTGTGACGTGAGGGGGGCAAGTCTTGTTGCCAGCTGCACTGCAGTATTGCCAGTGCACTTCCACAGGGTATCAGAGGATCTGGAGGCCAGCAGGGGCCACTTCCTCTGGCGCCAGCCTGGATCTTGATGGAGAGGGTTGCTGCCTGAGCCTGTTAGCTTATTCTTTTCATCTTTATTGAGCACCTATTCTACACCAGGATACATATTCAGAGAAATGTGCCCTGCCCCTTGTCCTACAGTCCTTTCCACCTCGTTCCTACCTACTGCCTGTAGGTAGCTAATCTTAGTAGTTTCTGATTTATTCTTCCTGTGTTGCTTTTTGCACAAATGAGCAGGTGTATGTATATTTTCCATCCCCCTCTCTTTCTTCCTCAACAGGTAGTATCCTGTAGTACTTTTGCTTTTTTTACTTGACAGTATCCATATCGGTTTGTTAGCTCTTCCTCATAGTTGTATAATACTCTTTGAGCGACTCTTCTATGAATGGGCATTTAGGTTGTCTCCAATATTTTGCAGTTACAAATTTTTAGAAGTGGGATTGCTGGATCAAAAGGTAAAATATATGTAATTTTGTTAGGGATTGCTAACTAACCTTCCAAAATGGTGGTACTAACTTGTATCCCCACCAATAGTGTATGAAAATAACCTTTTCCCCACAGCCTCACCAATAGAATGATAGCCTACTTTTTAGTTTTTGCCAGTCTGATAGGTGAGAATTGTGTCTCTTGCTTTATTTTATTATTTTTTAAGATTTTATTTATTTATTTGACAGAGAGAAACACAGCAAGAGAGGGAACACAAGCCAGGGGAGTGAGGGAGGGAGAAGCAGGCTTCCCGCCGAGCAGGGAGCCCGATGTGGGGCTCAATCCCGGGTCTCCGGGATCATGACCTGAGCCGAAGGCAGTCGCCCAACCAACTGAGCCACTCAGGCGCCCCTCTTGTTGCTTTATTTTTTTAAAGAGATTTTTTAAAAAAATATTCTATTTATTTGTTTGTCAGAGAGAGAGCGAGCACAAGCAGGGGGAGCAGCAGGCAGAGAGAGAAGCAAGTTCCCAGCTGAGCAAAGAGCCTGATGCACGACTCGATCCCAGGACCCTGAGATCATGATCTGAGCCAAAGGCAGAAGGTTAGCCAACTGAGCTACCCAGGCGCTCCCTCTTGTTGCTTTAGTTTTTTTTTTTTTTTTTTTTTTTTTAAAGATTTATTTAATTATTTGACAGAGAGAAACACAGTGAGAGAGGGAACACAAGCAGAGGGAGTGAGAGAGGGAGAAGCAGGCTTCCCGCTGAGCAGGGAGCCCTATGTGGGACTCGATCCCAGGTCTCCAGGATCATGACCTGAGCCGAAGGCAGTCGCTTAACCAACTGAGTCACCCAGGCACCCCATTGTTGCTTTAGTTTTTATCATGAATTGCTTTTCTTCTGTTTTGAGTGAGGTTGAACATCTCTTTATATGTTTGTACCTATATCTATATATCTACAGTTGGAATTTTTTTACTATCAATCTTTTCTTTTTCCCCCCTCAATTTTTTTTTAAAGATTTTATTTATTTATTTGATAGAGAGAGACAGAGATCACAAGTAGGCAGAGAGAGAGGAGGAAGCAGGCTTCCTGCCGAGCAGAGAGCCTGATGAAGGCCTCGATCCCAGGACCCTGAGATCATGACCTGAGGTGAGGGCAGAGGCTTAACCCTCTGAGCCACCCAGGTGCCCTGCCCTCCCCTTCAATTTCTAAATACAGCTTTATTGAGATATAATTCACATACCATACAGTTCACCCACTTAACGTGTATAATTTAGTGGTTTAGTACATTCACAGAGTTATGTAACCATCATCATAATCTAATTTTAGAACTTCATCACCCTAAAAAGAAGCCCCGTATGCATTAGCAGTCACTGCACATTTGTCCTCAGTCCCCCAGCCCTACACAGTCACTAGTCTGCTTTCTGTCTCTACAGATTTGCCTGTTGTGGACATTTTATATACTATACACATAATTTGTATTATACATTATAAGTTATATGGGGTGCCTGGGTGGCTCAGCCAGTTAAACATCTGCCTTCCGCTCAGGTCATGATTTTTGGGGTCCTGGGATTGAGCCAGTATTGGGCTTCCAGCTCACTGGGAGTCTGCTTCTCCCCTTCCCCAACCCCTAGTCATGCTCTCTCTCTCTCAAATGAATAAATAAAATCTTTAAAAAATGAAAAAACAAGTCATATTATTTATCATATCATATCTGTGGAATCATACAATACATGGTCTTTCGTGACTGGCTTGTTTCACTTAGCATGAATGATGTGATGCTTATAGTGTTCCAAGCAGTTTCTAACATTTAATCCTCACAGTTCTGAAATAGTTACTGTTTTGTTATTATCCCCATTTTATGGATGAGGAAACTAAGGCACAGAGAGGTTAATAATGTCTTGCCTGAGGTCACATGGCAGTAAGAAGATGGACTTTGGAGTCAGGCAGACTTCAAGTCCAAGCTCTATCTCTTGCTTGCTGTGTGACATAGGGAATATTACTTAAACTGTCTTTAGTGTATTTTTCTCATGTTAGTTAAATGAAGATAACAGTGGCTGACTCTTATTGGAGAATTAAATGCTGTGACATAGTGCTTAGTCCAAGGCTTAAAACTTGGTAGGCATTCAGGTAATCATTGTGGTTATTAGTAGGTAGTCAGGCAAAGACCTGGTTTACATGGCGTGGTTGGCCTTGCCCCACCTAGCACTAAGGTTTACCTAAGATACCAGCTTTTTTTTTCATATATGTAATTCACATATCATGAAATTTACCTTTTTAAAGTATACAGTTCAGTGTTTTTCAGTAAATTCATAAGGTTGTGCAACTAACATCAATATTTAATTCCAGAACATTTCCATCACCCCAAAAAGAACTTGTGCCCATAAGCAGCCAGTCCCCATTCTCTACTGCCCCTAGCCCTTGGCAACCACTAATCTACTGTCTGTCTCTGGATTTGTTTATTCCGGACATGTTGTAGAAATGGAGTTATGCATTATGTGGCCTTTTGTATCTGGTTTTATTCACTTAGCATGATGTTTTCAGGCTTCATCCATATTGTATCAGTGCATCATTCTTTATTCTGTTGTATGAATGTACTACATTTTGTTTGTCCATTCACCCATTGATGACATTGGGTTGCTTCCACTTTTTGGCTATTATGAATAACGCTACGATGAATATTAATGTACAAAGTTTTTTATTTGTTTGTTTTTTGGTGTTTGGTTGTTTTTTTTTTTTTTTTTTTTTTTTTTTTTTTTTTTTTTTTTTTTTTTTTTTTTTTTTTTTTTTTTTTTTTTTTTTTTTTTTTTTTTTTGATTTTACTTCTTTATTTGAGAGAGAGAAAGAGAGAGAGCACGAGCAGGAGGAGGGGCAGAAAGACAAGCAGATCCCCTTGCTGAGTGTGGAGCCCAATTTGGGGCCCAGTCCCAGGACCCTGAGATCATGACCTGAGCTGAAGTCATTTGCTTAACTGACTGAATCACCCAGATGTCCTAGTGTGCATATTTTTGTATAAACATATATTTTCAGTTCTTTTGGGTGTACACCTAGGAGACGAACCATTGGGTCATATGGTAACTATGTTTAACTTTTTGAGGTACTGAAAACTGTTTTACAAAGCAGCTCTGCCATTTGACATTCCCCCCTGCAGTGTGTGAGAGTTGTAGTTTCTCCACGTAGTCATCGTAGTCGTCAATACTTGTTATTATTGTCTTTTATTCTAGCCATCCTAGAGGGGATGAAGTGGTACCTCACTGTGGGTTTTGATTTGAACTTCGCTATTAACTAATGGTGTTGCGCATGAGATGCCAGCTTTTAGATCAGTTCTTTTCTGCCCACCCCTGCTGTTGTGTTTCCTCCAGAAAGTCTCTCCTGGGTTCCCATTCATCTCTGCCTGGGGTTAGTGGTCATTTGGGCCTCTTGGGTGCTGATTAATCCCTTCTTCGCCCTGGTGCTTGGGGCAGGCTTTGGGGCAGGTTCCAGTGATCGGGCAACTATGTCTGGGATTAAAGGCACGGGTTCTTTTTTTTTTTTTTTTTTTTTTAAAGATTTTATTTATTTGACAGAGAGAAACACAGCGAGAGAGGGAACACAAGCAGAGGGAGTGAGAGAGGGAGAAGCAGGCCTCCCGCCGAGCAGCGAGCCTGATGCGGGGCTCGATCCCGGGTCTCCGGGATCATGACCCGAGCCGAAGGCAGTCGCCCAACCAACTGAGCCACCCAGGCGCCCCTAAAGGCACGGGTTCTTTCTGTGCACAGGTTTGGTATTACTCTGGACGCTGCCACATCCATTCCTAGGCTTGCCAAACTGCTGGGACAAAGCCAGCGTCTCTCCTATGTACCTCAGTGAGCAGGAGCAAAAGTTCTTGAGCTGGAAACAGTCTCACCTCTCCTTCTGCAACAAGACAAGAAGCCCTCACCCCCTCCCTGTCAGATTGGGGAGAATCTGTAATATATTCCTTTAAAATTTCCGTAGGAAGAAATTCCACCGGCCCCCTTTACCACTGGCGAGTGCTTCAGCAGCCTTCTGTGTTAGAAAAATTCTTTGCTGTGACCCACTCCCCTCCTTCTGCAGGACGTGCCAGTTTCCCCTCATGCTTTTCTTTCTTAGAGGGTGTGGGAGACAGCTGCCACTATGAGGGGCTTCATCCTCTGCTCAGAGAAAACCTCTGTGGCTGGAGAAGCCCTCATGTGAGGAAGTCCAGACCAAGTCAGGCCTCCCCAGGGGACCTGAAAGACTGAACGACCTTGTCACTTGGCTGTTGCCTGGGCAGTCTGCTTTGAAAAGAAGACCTCCTGACAGGCTCCAGGTTGCATTTATCCCGAGGCTAGGCCATTCCAAATGCATCTTTCAGACTTTAGGGGTTGCATTCAGCCTGCTTGGTGGGTGGTAATAGAGTGCAGGTGGACACCATCTGGCTGGGCCTGTCCCTCCCAGCTAGCCCAGTGAGGGCCGGCCTGCCCACCGCAGAGATGGCCCAGAAAGCAGCCCGCATGGAGGCAGATGGTGGACATGCGCACGTGCGCGTGTGCACTCTCTTACATGCATGTGCTTGCACGCACAGCTTCCCTAGAGCAGTGGTGCTGCTTGGATGCAGATGATTTCTCCCAGTGTCTGACGCTTCTCCCCATCGTGCAGTCTGAGGAACATGTTCTTTTTGTCTGTTTCTCAAGTTTTTGTGGTTAGAAATCCTGTATTTTTCTTGGCCTGAGATGAAAGCCCTGGAATAATGGTCTAATACATTTTACAGAGCTGCTTCTAAGTGGAGGCTGCTTGAAGTCTTCCCTTTGGCCTAGTGACCCATCTCCCTCGATGGAGTTTTTTTTTTTTTTTTTTTTTTTT
>PITA01032650.1:0-13441 GCA_004023965.1 Spilogale gracilis
TTTTGAAGAATGTTGGTGGAATTTTGATCGGAATGGCATTGAAAGTGTAGATTGCTCTGGGCAGTATAGACATTTTGACAATGTTTATTCTTCTGATCCATGAGCATGGAATGCTCTTCCATCTTTTTGTGTCTTCTTCAATTTCTTTCATGAGTGTTCTGTAGTTCCTCGAGTACAGATCCTTGACTTCTTTGGTTAGATTTATTCTTTAGCTCAGTCGGTAGAGCATAAGACTCTTAAAAATTTTTTTTAAAACCTTGAGCATGTGTTGGGATGAGCACTGGGTGTTATACGAGACTAATGAATCACTGAACACTACAACAAAAACTTATGATGTACTATATCTTGGCTAACTGAACATAATGAAAAATTTAAAAAAACTTGAGTATAGTTGACACAAAATTTAACATTAGTTTCAGGTATATAACATAATGATTCAGTAAGGTTATACAGATGCTGTGCTCACAAGTGTAACTACCATTTGTCACCATACAAACTGAGCTGATATTCTTCCAGTTGTTTTCTTGCAAATTTTGGTTAGGTTTATATTGACTATTGCTATGCTTTTTTAAAATGTGGTTATACATCATTCTTTTTTTATTACATTATTTTATTTTTTCAATGATCCAAGATTCATTGTTTATTGTATCTAGTCTAGACAGTCTTTCCCCATCTGTTCACTCCTCCATCATCTTTATTAAATTCTCTTTTCTTAGAGTTTTATTTTTTCACATTTAACTTTATAAATACATGTATAATTTATTATAATGTGTATTATGAGATAATACTTTTTTCTAAATAGCAATATCTGGTTTTCTTCCTTTTGAAGAAATATTTGGCTTCTAGAAGCTCAAGAAAACCTTCAAAAAACTAAGCTTTCCACAGGTTTATACAGGACAGGGAATGTGCATCTCCTTATCTTCCTTAACTATGAAGGACAATAATACTCTACAAGGTAGTTAGCTGTTTGTAACTTACCTAACTTAGGACAAAACAGTAGTCATGTATAGCTCCATGTCAGTGATGCAGAAATGTATAAAGAAATATAAATGCTGGAAATGGAAATCTTTTGTAGTTCAGGATTATTAATAAATGTTAAATTAATGAATTTTTAAATATAATCAGAGAGTTGGACAAAGTGATACTGTGTATGTGTGTGGTAAAGAGGAAGACATAATTTATAATTAAGAAATTAAAAGTGGTTGTCAGTTTATAACATAATACAGAAATTTTATGAGTTTCTGATAAAGATCAGTTAAATGAATGGGAATAAGTATAGATATCTTCCTATTATCATACAGATGGAGAATGAGTTAGATTCTGCTCGCTCTGAAATAGAACTCCTCAGGAGTCAGATGACAAATGAGAGAATCTCCATGCAGAATCTAGAAGCTTTGCTGGTGGCCAATCGAGACAAAGAATATCAGTCTCAGATAGCGCTTCAAGAAAAAGAATCTGAAATTCAGCTTCTTAAAGAACACCTTTGTTTGGCAGAAAATAAAATGTGAGTTGGTTAGCAATATAGTAGCATGAGTTCATATTTTAAAATTTTTTATACTTTATGTTAGAATTTAAAAGCTGGAATTTTGACAATTTAGTGTCCATCTTTTGCCATTAATTAAACTGAGAACCAAAAATATTGTGATTTGCCTAAGATTTAGTACTCATTTCTATTATATGTTAATCTAAATTTAAATTGAACCATCTTGATTGATTATTTCCAACAGAGCCTTGGATATAATAGAATGTCTGACCTAAAATATTACCTTTTAGAAATATTATAACAAGTTTTTAGAAAAAACATTAAGCACCACTGAAACCAGAGGAATTTTTCTGTTTATGGACCCACCTGGTATTACTGCCTAGTGTTTAGACTTGTCACTTAGTATTTCCTTATGCACCTGTAAGTATATATTGGGTACCTGGAAGAACTCCTACATTTACAGAGTACCGAAGACTTCCCTTGAAGCACTGATTGTGGGTTTTTTGGTTTTAGGCATCTTATTACAAGATCCTTGGCCAGAAGGTGGTAGAAATGCCTGCCTGGAGAGTGAATGTTTTATTATTAAACCTGGTGGTCTCTCACAAAAACTGATGGGGACCCTTAGACTCTATTGTTATCTGTCCCATCCATAACACTTTTTCATCCAGCTTCTGCTCTGTCCTCTCATCTGAGTATGGGACCTGGGGGAAAGACAGGAATCATGGTCTCAGGAATCAGTCACTCCTAGGAGCCCCTGACTGAGAAAAGGCTGCAAAACCAGGGCCAGTTTGCTTGAGAAACTGTTTTCAGGTTATGGCAGCTGGGAGTCATTCTTTTCAGTCACTGTAGCTGAGCTTTTGTATTATCTTCAACTGGTTCTGCAGGATCACCTTCTTAAGCTGGTATTTGGAATCTACCTTAGTGAAATATGCCCAACCCCCTCACCTTTAGGGATGCATTCTGTTTTAGACTGATTGGTAAATACAATCACTTAGAACTGGTAAGCATAATAAATTTTTGTGTTCTTAATCTCTGAAGTTTAGATTTCAGTAGTCAACAGTGCTGTCCGGCAAGCTAAGAGGATAGACTGTTCTGTGCAAGCAGCATTCATTGCTTTTATCCCCTTCCTTATATGTGCCTTATCACAGAGTTGTCAAGGCATTGTTTGGCTGTAAGAAGGATCCTGTTAAATTGAAGAGATTTTATATTTTTTAGTTTGTATATCAAATTTCATTATAAATTGCATGAATCAAATTTCATTATAAGTATGTATAAAACACTTGATTTATTTTTTCTTTCTTTTTCCTATTTTTTTAATTTTTATTACATTATTTTATTTTTTCGGTGTTCCAAGATTCATTGTTTATGCTTCACACCCAGTGCTCCATGCAAAATGTGCCGTCATACCACTGGGCTCACCCATCCTCTCAGCCCCTTCCCTTCCAAGACTCTCAGTTTGTTTCTGAGTCTAGAGTCTTTTATATTTCATCTCCCTCTCTGATTTACCCCAATTCACATTTCCTTTCCTTCTCCTACAGTCATCCATATTACTCCTTATGCTCCACATGTAAGTGAAACCATGTGATATTTGACGTTCTTTGCTTGGTTTATTTCACTCAGTATAATCTCCTCCAATACGGTCCATGTTGCTACAAAAGTTGGATATTCATCCTTTCTGATGGAGGCATAATATTCCTTTGTATATATGGACCATATCTTCTTTATCCATTCATCTGTCAAAGGGCATCTGGGCTCTTTCCACAGTTTGGCGATTGTGTCCATTGCTGCAACGAACCTTGGGGTACATATGGCCCTTCTTTTCACTACATCCGTATCTTTGGGATAAATACGCAGTAGCACAATTGCAGGGTCATAGGGTAGCTCTATTTTTAATTTTTTAAGGAATCTCCACACTGTTTTCCAAAGTGGCTGCACCAACTCGCATTCTCACCAACAGTGTAAGAGGGTTCCCTTTTCTCCACAGCCCCTCCAACACTTGTTGTTTCCTGTCCTGTTAATTTTGGCCATTCTGACTGGTGTGAGGTGGTATCTCAATGTGGTTTTGATTTGAATCTCCCTGATAGTTAATGATGATGAACATTTTTTATGTGTCTGTGAGCCATTTGTATGTCTTCAATGGAGAAGTGCCTCTTCATGTCTCCTGCCCATTTTTTTGATGAGATCATCTTTTCTTGGGGGTGTTGAGTTTGAGGAGTTCTTTATAGATCTTGGATATCAGCCCTCTGTCTGTAGTGTCATTTGCGAATATCTTCTCCCATTTCGTGGGCTGCCTCTTTCTTTAGTTGACTATTTCCTTTGCTGTGCAGAAGCCTTTTATTTTGATGAAGTCCCAAAAGTTCATTTTCACTTTTATTTCCTTTGCCTTTGGAGACGTGTCTTGAAAGAAGTTGCTGTGGCGATGTCAAAGAGGTTACTGCCTATGTTCTACTCTAGGATTTTGATAGATTCCTGCCACATGTTGAGGTCTTTCATCCATTTCGAATTTATCTTTGAAAACACTTGATTTAATAAATATATAATAGGCCTAATAATGGTATTGATTATTTCGTTATAATACTACTTTGCATATAATACTTTAAAGTACATAAAATAGATAATATAGATAGATAATAGATGATATTACCACATCTAAACATAGAGAAATGGAGAAATTTTAACTAATTGAATGGAACCAAGAGAGCTTAACCTTTTCAAGTAGGCTACTTTCACATTTAGTACTTCTAAAATTGGTGTATTTTAGATGTACTAATACATCCATAAAAATCATAGTCTGACATGGTTCCTGCTGAGGAGCTATTGCCAACATGGTTTAATGTACTAAGTCCTAGCCATATTTTAAATTTAATCAACTGTCACTCATACTTTTTTTTACACAGGGCCATCCAGAGTAGAGACGTGGCCCAGTTCAGAAATGTTGTAACACAGTTGGAAGCTGATTTAGACATTACCAAACGACAACTAGGGACAGAGCGCTTCGAAAGGTAAATTTGTCTTTATGCAGTGTTCAGTCTGGAAAGCATTGTTTTTTTACCTAACAACAGATTTGGGTAATTTTATGATGGTTAGCTTTTAAGGTATGAACTGAACTACAGTTTTACGACAATATTAATAATATCACTGGATATAAAGTTTAAAGCCTCACTATTTTGCTTCAGGGAGAGGGCTGTACAAGAACTTCGCCGCCAGAATTACTCAAGTAATGCTTATCATATGAGTTCTACAATAAAGCCAAATACAAAATGTCATTCACCAGAACGTGCTCACCATCGATCTCCTGACCGAGGCCTAGATCGATCATTAGAAGAGTAAGTAGTTCAAGGATCTATCCTCTGGAGACCATATAACAATATACAGTGAATATTTGAGGGAGTAAGGAAACTCAAACCAATCTATCATTAATAGTGTTATTTAAACACAATTACATGATTAGGTATGTAGACATAAAAAAAGTATTTTGATCATTGTTTTATATAAATTTGTTAAAATGAAAGATCTTTATTCTATCTAATGTTTATGTAAATTTATTTTTAAATACATAAATTACATTTTTTAAAGTAATTTTCTTTTTATTCTAAAACTTAAAATTTTCCATATACTTACATTAACAGAGTATTGGTTAATTATAGCACCATGAAACACTTATACCTTAGGAAAACAGTTTATTTTTCAGAGGAAAATATTTTAGATAAATTCCAATGTCACAAATTTTATAAAAATACTTGTATTTGTAAATAAATTCAAACTTATAAGAAGTTATAAAAATAAAATAATGCAGAGAACAGCAACAAACATTTTACCCATATTCACTGTTGTTAAAATTTTACTCCATTTGCTTTCTCTATGTTTAAGACAACACATTTGCTGTCTTATGTACTCACACTTTTGCATATGTTTCCTTTCTCTTTGTGCATGCACATGCACACATTTTAAAAACCTATAATACCTCCAGTTCCCAACCATCTCCCCAGGTTTCTTCCTTCCTTTTTTCCATTTTGTATATGTATGTCCTTTCTTCTGGCTCAACATCGTATCAACAATATGCACATAGTTACTCTTTTGCTCAATCCCAGAGCGCATCTAAAAATAGTTTCAAAATGTCTTCACCTATGTCACTACATTAAATAGACCAACATAAAAGTTCATGATCTATTTGTAATTCCTGTCTCCATATACTACTCTGCCCAAATCTTGAGGGCATATAGTCAATACTGAGTTTACAAATTACTTGGATTAATTCCTTTTTTCCCCTTTTACTGTGATTATGACATGCATTTAAAATAACATTAGAGGGCTGCCTGGGTGGCTCAGTCCTTAAGCATCTGCCTTCACCTCAGGTCATGATCCTGCAGTCGTGCCATAGAGTCCTCATCGGGCTCCCTGCTCAGCAGGAATCCTGCTTCTCCCTCTCCCACTCCCCCTGCTTGTGTTCCCTCTCTCTGCTGTCTCTCTCTGTGTCAGATAACATCATTTATTAAATCATTTTAAGATGATTTTAAGATCATTTATTAAAAAAATTTTGTCCAATTTCCGTGGTGTAAATATGCCCATTGTGGCCAGGAAGTGGTCACTTTGTTTGTTTGTCTCTTTTTTCTTTTCTTTACTTTTCTTTTTTCTTTTCCTTTCTTTTCTTTATTTTCTTTCTTTCTCTCTCTCTCTCTTTCTTTCTTTCTTCTTTCAAGTGTAGTCAACATACAAAATAGTCTCAGGTTTACAATATAGTGATTATACAATTCTATACATTCTATAAATATATTGTGCTGTGAGCCAGCTCCAGCATACCAATAGTCTAGTGCCTATAAGAGCTCTTTCTTTTAAGTATTTGCCTATATTTTCATGTGAGTTTATTTTCCATATTATACAACTAATGAATCGTTGAACACTACAACAAAAACTTATGATGTTCCATCTGAAATGTAACTTTAGCTTGTCTAGCTCCAATTTAAAAAGCCTGTTTGAATTTTTATTAGAATCACATTAAATTTATAAATTAACTTGGGGAGAACTGACATCTTGGTAATGTCCAGCTGTCCTAACCAAAAAAAAAAAAAAAAAAAGAGAGAGAGAGAGAGAGAGAGGAGACAGAGAGAGGATGTCTTTCTATTTTTACAAACTCACACGTGTCATTCAAGAATAATAAGTAAGTACGTAAATAATGAATGAAATAAAAATCTTTTTTCTTGTTAAAAAATGAGTTGATGGTGTCTGGGTGGCTCAGTTGTTAAGTGTCTGCCTTCAGCTCAGGTCATGATCCTGGAGTCCCAGGATTGAGCCCTGCATCAGGCTCCCTGTTCGGCGAGAAGCCTGCTTCTCCCTCTCACTCCTCCTGCTTGTGTTCCCTCTCTAGCGGTGTTTCTCTCTGTCAATAAGTAAATAAAATCTTTTTTAAAAAATGAGTTGTAGTTTTCTCTACATAGGTTTTGAACATTTCCCAAATTTAATCCTAAGTATTTTATCTTTAGGTTTTTCTCCCCATTCATTTTATCTTCAAAAAAATGCTATTTTTGCATGTTAATTTATCATCACGTTTTCTTTATTATTTTATTAAATTTTGTCATTGGTTCTTTAGGGGAGTCCAGGTATGTTTTCATGTCATCTGCAAAAAAAGAGATTTTATTTCTTCTTTTCCTATTTTTATCTCTCGAATTGTATTCTCTAATTAATTATAATAACTAGTGTCTTCAGAATACTGATAAATAGTGGTGGAGAAAATGGGCATCCTGGCTTTGATTCTGACCTTCAGAGGGAATGCCTCTAGGGTTTGTCAAATAATTGTAAAATGCCGCTTTTAGGCCTAAGATATAAATATGTTATGATATCTGCCCATTTTTATTTTCTCAAGATTTTATTTTTTATTAGGAATGGGTCTTTAATTTTTTCAAGGGCTTTTTCAGCATCTATAGGGATACTGTTTTTCTCTTTAGAACTGTTAATATGTGAATTACTTGAAAAGATTTTCAGATATTGAGCCATCTTTGATTTATGGTATAAACCTTATTTGGTCTTAATATATTCTATTCTTAATGGAGTTGTATATCAGTATTCATGAAATTTGTCTATATTTTTTTAATTTGTACTCTTTTAGCAATTTTAGACATCAGTGTTATATTTGTTGCAAAAGAATTTGAGATTTTTTCATTTACTGTGCTTTGAAACGAATTTATGTGGTTTGTGACTATCTGATTTGTTTGGGGTCACCTGTGAAATCACACAGCCTTGGTTCTTTATTTCTTGTGAGGTATACTTCCTTGATAAATTTTTTTTATTTTAGGGGGTGGGAATTGTTTTAAGCTTTTTATGTCTGTTTGTCTAAAAATAATCTATTTTCTCTAGGGCTTTTTTTTTAAAGATTTTATTTGAGAGAGAGAAAGGGAGCATGAATATATGCATGAGTCAGGGAGGGGCAGAGGGAGAGGGAGAAGTAGACTCCCCACTGGAGTCTCAATGTGGAACTCATCCCAGGACCCTGGCATCATGACCTGAGCCAGAGGAAGATACTTAACCAGCTGAGCCATGAGGTCCCTCTCTCTAAGTTTTTGAATTTATTTGCACAGAAGTAACCAATGCTTTATCTTTTGAATTTTAAAATTTCCTTTGTTTCAATAGTTGTATCCCATTGTCATTTCTTAAGTGTATATATGTGTTTTCCTCTTCTATTTCTTGGTTACTTTAGCCAGTGATTTGTTTACTTTATTGCTTCAAAGAAACAGCATTTTTATTTATTGATTTTTATTTATTTATTTATTTATGGTTTCATTTATATTATTTCTTTGCTCTGCTATCTTTTTATTTACTTGGTGAGTTTTTTCCCCTCAGTATTTTAAGTTAGCAATTCAATTCATTTATTGCCATTCTTTCATTCTTATTGATGTAAATATTTAGGGCTATGAATTTTCCAGTGATCAGTGCTTTAAATAGATCCCATAGATTCTGATATGTTGTGTTTTTGTTATCTTTTTTATAGGAAGTCTGTCATTTCTGTTTGTGCTTTCACTTTTACCCAAGAGTTATTTGATAGAAAATCTTATAATGTCCAGTAAGAAGAGCCTTTTGTGTTTCCATTTCATTTTTAAATTTCTAGAGTTATTGTATTATGATCAGAGAGTGTTGTTTATAATATTTTGATTGTAGAAACAACTGATGTTTTCTTTGCACTTTACTACATGATCAGTTTTTGTGGATAGCTCATGTGTCCCTGAAAAGATATATTCTTTCTTATCAGGGTATGTATTTCCAGTGTATATATATCTAAAAGATTTACTTTTTAAATTTTATTTAGTTATTTTATATCATTGGTTCATTTTTGTTCACTTGACCTGTTTTACTAAGAATAATGCTTTAAAATCTCCTGTTATTATTATGTTTTTATTTCTTTTTATATCTCCTATAAATTTTGGTATTATATAGGTTTACTGTTTTATTTGCTGAATGGATATTCTGAACTTCATTGTGGGATGTGGATTTTATGAAGTATACTTTCCTAATGCATTTAATTTTTTGGAGGGGGGGGCTTGGTGTCTACTTTGTCTAGTATTAGAGTTGCAAGTCTTTATTTTTAGCTTTTCTGAGTCACTGAATTTTAAGTATCTCTCTTACTTATAGTATGGCTTTAAGTTTTGCTTTATGAACCATTTTAAAATAATGGATGAGGTAAGCTTTTTCACATTATTGATACGACTGTGAAATTTGGTCTCAACTTTCATATTATCTCATATAGCTGTGTTTATTTTGTAATATTTATTGTATTTCTCAATTTGGCTATTCTTTGCTTTGGGTCATTTCTTTTTTTTTTTTTTTTTAAGATTTTATTTATTTGACAGAGAGAAACACAGCCAGAGAGGGAACACAAGCAGGGGAAGTGAGAGAGGGAAAAGCAGGCTTCCTGCCGAGCAGGGAGCCCGATGTGGACTCGATCCCGGGTCTCCGGGATCATGACCTGAGCCGAAGGCAGTCGCTTAACCAACTGAGCCACCCAGGGGCTCCCTGGGTCATTTCTTTTGATATTCAATATTTGTGCTTTATTACAGTAGTCACCTTCCCCTTAATAATTTTAAGAGTTCCATTAATTCCCTTTTTTTCTTACTTAGCTTTTTGCTCTTAGTTTTAAATGGTATATGTTGACTGCCACCTATTACCTAAACAACAGTCAATGTACTTAGTTTACTTTCCCCAACCACTGATCTGTTAACTGCCCCTATAGTTTTACCTTTTCAAAGTTGTCCTATAAGTGGAATCATGTATATAGCCTCTAGTGGCTGACTTTCATGCAACATAATTATATTTGAGAACTATCCAACTTGTTGTATGGATCAGATGTTGTTGCATGTTCCTTTTAACTGCTGAGCAGTATTTCCTTGTATGTCTACCACAGTTTTGTTTTCTTTGTTATACTTTTTATTTTGAAATAAATAATATTTAGTCTCACAAGTAGTTGCAAAAATAATACAGATAATCCCGCGTATCCTTACCCCAACTTCCCCAATTGTGCAATATCTTACAAACCAGGAAATTGATATCAGTACCATATGATTAACTAGGCCATAGGCCTTATTCAGATTTCATTTTTACATGCACTCTTATGTATATGTGTGCAGTTTTTTTTTACACAAGACATCTACCACAGTTGCAAACAGGATACTATACTATATTGTCCATTAGCACCAAGGAACTTGCTTCCTTATATGGTAACCTTTTTATAGTCACAGCCTTCCCCTCCTCCTCCCCGGCAAACACTGATTTGTTCTCCATTATCTTTAATTCTGTCTTTTTGAGAATGTGATATAAATGAAATCACACCCAGTGTCTAACATTTTGAGAATGGCTTTTTTCATTTAGAACAATGCCCGTGAGATCCATCCCAGTTGTGCGTATCAACCATAAGAGACTCTTAACTATAGGGAACAAACTGAGGGTTGCTGGAGGAGTGCTGGGTGGGTAGGTGGATGGGGTAATTGGGTGAAGGAGATTAAAGAGGTCACTTGATGTAATGAGTATTGGATGCTATATGCAGCTGATCAATCACTAAATTCTACCCCTGAAACTAATAATATACTATATGTTAACTAAATTGAGTTTAAATTAAAAAATTTAAAACAGATAATTTATTTCTTTTTATTGTTGAATATTATTCCTTGTTATGGATATATCACAGTTTGTGAAAGCTGAATGAAAAAATACATTGTATATGTTTTCCTTCACAGAGTCTGGGAAAAAAATTTTAAGTATTGACAAAGTAATATCAGAATA
This sequence comes from Spilogale gracilis, assembly GCA_004023965.1. Lineage (NCBI taxonomy): Eukaryota > Metazoa > Chordata > Mammalia > Carnivora > Mephitidae > Spilogale > Spilogale gracilis. The sequence goes on from PITA01032650.1 coordinate 10,748, forward strand.
CATTTTGTACATCAGTGAAATCTTTGAGTTAAATATATTAATCTGCAATTTTTTCTCTCATAGGAATCTTTGCTATAGAGATTTCTGACACAGGAAAAGATTCTTCACATCCTTGGGAAAGGCCAAAGTTACAAACTGATTTTTTTTTTGCTACATGATTGCATTTATCTTTTGAATGCTTGACAATGTTAAATGTATTTATTGACTTTGTGCCTCTGAATCTCTGTTCTCATGTGCCATATTGCAGTGATCTGAGATGACTTATAAAAGCAAAATGCATATGGCTCTTTCTATCCATGCAGTAATAGTGAGTGTAAAATCTGCTTACTTCACTATTGAACACTGTTATGTTAACTACCCGGAGTAAATAAAGAAGCTTATAAAAAGAGGGAAAAGTGTTTTTACAAAACTGATTTCCTTTCCTTTCTTGATATCTCAAATAATTGGTTGGTTAAATTTTTTCTTTGTGATTTATGCTTTCATTCCTGGAGAAGTTGTGCCAAATTAGGCAAAGTTTACCGATACTGGCCTGGGACCCAATATTCCATTTGGGAACCAAACTGACATAATTTCCAGGCTATAATCTGATTTCAAAGCAGCAGATAGTAGGAGGGTGTCAGAGTTTTTAAATCCATAGTATTGTACCACTAATTAACATACATTTTCTGCAATTGTGTTTACCCGTACTATTTTTAGAAAGGTAGGTGATGCTATATTTGTCAAGAATGTTAGATTTTTTTAAAATCTGTATTTTAATAAGTTTTCTTTAAAATATTAAAGTACTGCAATCAACTTAATTGCCATTTTATTTATTTATATTTTTGCCTGTGGCAGGTGTCTGTAACATAGAGTAACAAGTTTAGTGATGTTTTCTTATTTCTCCTAAAATCGCCTAAATCTCTTACCTTTTCTCTTCATGGGCTTTGATTTAATGTATATTAAAGCCTGAACACTACTGTATTTTACTCATTGATTTGAACTATTTGTATTCTTTCCATTTTAATAAAAAAAAACAAGTCCTGTCATTAATAATAATCATATGAAGTAGACAATTTCTCATTTTATGTAGTTACTATACAGTATCACTACAGTAAGACAGTGCTCTGATTTAGGTCTTGTTTAGTCACTAGCACTCTGATATTTTACTATAAATTCATGCTATATTTCACTTTAGTTTGATTTTTAAAAACCTTGAGGTTTACTCCTCTCGTTCAAGACAGTCATTAAAGATTGGTTTTAAAAACTGAATAATTTAAAATAAGATGTCCTTTTGATAAACATTTTAGAGAATAATATACAAAAAGTGTTCTTGCTAATATCAATATACTGATAAATATGCAAAATTAACCTTTGGAAAGTGATATAGTCACCTAAGCACTAGGTCACCACAGTGTTAATTTTAGTCTATGTACCTCCTAGAAGAGCTGACAAGGAGCTGAGTGCCACCTGTCATTTGCATTGAACATACGTTGTATGTGGAGGGCAGGATGTGGGGAAAGGAGCATGAGAGAATAAGAATGAAGTACATGAGAAAATATTTCCATACATGCTTAGAAGTATACTATACTTGTGGCCATTAATTACAGAGTATTTAAAGGAAGATTATATGCTAAGTATGAAGGGGTCAACATTATCTAAAGTTTTGGAAACTGCAACTGTATTCTGTGTTAAAATTCAAAGAAAGGATTTTTTTTCTTTTGGTAATATTTAAGAACACATAACTTTTTTTTTTTTTAAGGTCAAGCAAAGCTTTATTTCGCATCAAGCATCGAGAATTATACTGGCCTGGGCCAGGGTTGCCTCTAAAGAGAGAGCGAACGACCAAGAACACGTATCATTTTAAATGAGATTCTAATAACTTGAGATAAATATATAATAGCCTATTGATATGGTAGAGACTACTGTAAAATATACAATGCAAAAGCTATACAAGACATATTCTTTTCTTAATGACAAGAAAATCTGAAAAAGAGCTCTCAGCTTTGAAATATGTTCAATACAAAGCATCCACTCTTGCTGAAGTAAGGGTGTTTTGAAAGAAGATTGTTAACCCTCCAAGTTAAATATCTCATGGGTGTTGTGTTTCATTCAGTACATCTAACTAAATTCAACAGTGTCTCCACCTTGCATTCTCTGTTATTTTCCCATGGTAGAGTGTTATCAGCTACCATTTCAGAAGCCTGAGCCCTGCGCCCTGCGCCCACATGCCATCTCAGGTCACTCCATTTGCCTCTCACTCCACAATTCAGTGAACTTTTAAATGTCATTTTCTACTACACAATATTGCTGAAAGTAATTAATGAAGGCCTAATTAAGTGAAAAGTCTTCCCACATTCATGAATTAGAAGACTTAATATTGTTAAGATGGCAGTATTCTCCCAAACAATCTTCAGGTTAAATACAGTCCTTATCAAAATACCAGTGGAGTTTTTGTTGTTGATGGTGGTGTTTTGTGTTTGTTTGTTTGTTGTGGAAATGGAAAAACCAATCTGAAAATTTATGTGGAATTGCAAGAGACCCAGAATAGCCTAAAATTCTTGAAACAGAAGAACAAAGTTGGAGGATCCATATTTCCCAATTTCAAAAGTTACTACAAAACTGCAGTAATCAAAATAGTGTGGTACTGGCATAAGGATAGACATATGGATGAATGGAATAGAATTGAAAGTATAGAAATAAGCCCATACATCCATA